>ML397734.1:106600-187920 GCA_005239525.1 Nicotiana knightiana | reverse complement strand
AAGTTGGATTGAGATCCCTTTGTTTTGGTGTGAGTTTCATGGGTTGTATTTGGGCTGCTTAATGGGTCAGAATGAGTTATAAAAAATAATGAGTTAATTTGGGCTCAGCCCAAATAGACCCATAAGCTAAAATGTTTGTAGCCCAACCCATTAATCTCTGGGCGGGTTGGGCGGGTTGAATGGGTTTGGGCTCAAATTGTCACCCCTGTAAATAATGCAATCCAAAGTCCCTAGAAGATATATTAACTAGAACACTGAATTAACATTCAAATACAAAAGATAATCCAAGAGTATGAACATGAACTCATACATGATAAACCTAGCATAGATAATCTAGAAAACATGGTAAATAACGAGAAATAAAAGATACCCTATACCTCTTAAGGTTTGGTCTTTGCTTATAAATCCATCATCAAAAGCTTCCTTTAAAAATGAGAGGAAGGAACTATTTATACTAGAGTGCTATTTAGGCTAGATGACTAAAGTACCCTTAGGCTTGTAAGGAAGCCTAAATAGCTAAATTGTCAATATAACCTTCTTGATATTGATTCATTTAAAGTACTCCAATGATATGATGTTGACTAGGAAATCATCCTCATTAAACGCGCTCATCCGACTTGTATCAGTTCTAGTTGGAGAAAAATCTAAGGGTTGAAGAACCAAGATAGGAGCTGAGATATACACCAAATAAGGTAAGTATACTGCCCTCTTTCATCCATTTTTTCTGCTGTAAAAGTCGAGAAATTCGTTCAATAATTGTAAGAACTCACGAGACGATGATCGGAAGCGGTGAGTTTGAGTTGTTCAACATGAAGTGGACTGTTTTGTGAGTTGTTTCATGTTGATGTTGGGTTATCTCTTTTCCTACTGTTTTGTGGAGTTTTGGAGGACAAAGGGTGTGGAGAAACACCACATAATGGCAAAGTGGTTGGCTGGTCGTTCGTCGTTACATTTTTGGGTTGTTTGAAACTAAGGTTGCAATTTTGTGTATGAAGTGAATGGGATGTGTGGGCTGTTTTATAGTATTTTATGATGGATATAAGGTTGGAAAATGATGTATACATGTTGTAGTATTTTGTTCTTGTAGTTGTTGGTGTTATGTCGAATTGGGAGGAAGTAAAGATTATAAGGGATATGCTGCCCGTTTTATTACAAGATAAGCTTGTCATTCGTTATGCGATAGACGATGATAGTGTTATTATCGTTGTTGTAGATTAATGTCACGACCCAATATCCCCTCCATTGGGTATTTTGATGGCGCCTAGTTTTAGGGACTAGGTAATCCTAGCATATAATGAGTAACAACAATAAATAGCGTCTAATAATTTTACAAATTAAATTCTCTATAAAACTTACAATTCCCAAAATCGGTAGTACAAGTCATAAGCCTTTCTAGGAGTAGTTATACATAATAAATACATTATTGTTCCGGAATAAAAGGAAACAATGGAATTAAATACAATAGAAGGAGACTCCGGAGCCTACAAACGTCCAGTAGGTACATCTTGAAGTCTCCAATCCTCACCAAGCGTAAATCACAAAACCAACTCGATCCGAAGTACCTGGTTCTGCACAAAAGATGTGCAGAAGTGTAGTATGAGTACACCACGGTGGTACCCAATAAGTATCAAGCTTAACCTCGGTAGAGTAATGACGAGGCCAGGTCATGACACTCACTGAACATCTAAACCTGAGCAGGATATGACATAAAGCTAACATGATAGGGATATCAAAGTAATGCAAATTGCAGGAATAAATCAAATTACAAACAGAAATGACGATAAAGGGAAAATATGAATGACAACGGAAAATAACCAATTAATTAAACAACAACCTAGTTGGGATACACATAAGTGTAAATATGCTCAAGTAGGGAAAGCAAAACTCAACCAAACAAGTGTTTCTAATACGCGATCCCAATAATTCCATTTCTCGTAATCTCATACCATAAACCACGACTTCTAACTCTTTAAGACACACGTCACCTTGTGCCCACATCTTTCCATCTCACTTTGCACATCAAAATCCATGTGCCACTCGTTACATAATATCCATGTCGATTGCTAATTAAGATGTTCGAGAGATTTCATCTATATATCACAAAGTAAATTTACAATTTTTAGACCAAGTAGGAAATTCAGCGAGAAAGATGAGTTTTTGTTTTAGAAATCATTTGAGTGAGGGAAATAACATTTTCAAATAAAATTCAACACCGAATAACTATTGCATTTAATATAGAATTTATCAAATCAAAATATGACAACAATCCCTTTGTAAGTAAAATAAAAATCTTAGATGGATTAATAAGATTAAACTGGGGAAACAATTGAAATAAAATATAACGATTATTAGAAACAGTAGATATTGAAATATACGGTGAGTTCTAACTTTAAGTCAAGATAGCATGATATTAGTTCTTTCATCTTAAAACACTGTATTACTAACGACTTAACATGGCAGGAGGTAATGACTCAACGTAGTAAGTGCACTTTGAAAACCAATTCACCAGAATAATAGTATTAGGAAACGAGCTCAGGAATTGACGGCAAAGCAATAATGGCAATTAGAATGACTAAATTCACAAAAGACAGTGAAAACCGAATAACACAAATTCTCAGAATTTCATACGAAGGCACTGAAGCCAATACAATAAAATAGGGAATACCAAATACACAACTTTGTTACGGCGTGCAACCCGATCCCACCATATAATATCAACATCATAATTCACCCTTATTTCACCATAATAAATCACCCTTATTTCACCTGTTGCAGCGTGCAACCCGATCCCACCATAAAATAAACATAATATGTTGCGGCGCGCAACCCGATCCTAACATATAATATCGATATCGTATTTCACCCTTATTTCACCATAATAATCCACCCTTGTTTCACCAGTTGCGGCATGCAACCCGACCCCACTGTACAATAAATAATATTATAATATAAATATCCTCCCTTGTTTTAAAAGCCGAACACCCATTTCAATACGAGTTTAGCAATACCAAAATTATCAAATTCTGATACCAATTCGTCCTTCAAATCATGATTTTACATTTTGAAAGATTTCAAAAATTTTCCCCAAATTCCCAACTTAATTCACTTATTAGATGATGAAAATAGCAATGGATTCATGAAATATAATAAGATTCGGGTAGAGAACACTTACCCCAATGATTTTCTTGAAAAACTCATGAAAAATCTCCCAAAGCCGAGGTCTACAACTCCCAAAATGATAAAAATGACTAACCCTCAAAATGAAGTTCTTATATTCTGCCTAGATGACTATGCATCGCGAATGCGGAGACAAGGTCGCGTTCACGAAGAAGAAAAGAATGCGGCTGCCAAGAAAACCCTTCCCGAACGTGAGTGAAGGGACGTGAACGCAATGAACAATGGACAGGAGCTTACGCGGACGCGGGGTGAATGACGCGAACGCGAACACGAACGCGAAGAAGAAATAGCCAACATCCCCCAGCTCCTAATTTCCACTATGCGAACACGAAGAAGAAGAAAATAGACTTTCGCGATCGCGTACGGTACTATGTGAACGCGATGAATAAAAATGGGGCAGATCAACAGAACATTACGCGATCGCGACTGTGACTGTGACTACGTGATCGCAAAAGAGAACACCAAACTCTAGAAACTAGCAATCCAAAAATAGAATAAATTGGCCCGAAGCCCATCCGAAACACACCCGAGGCCCCCGGGACCCCGTCTAAACACATAAACAAATTCTATAACCTAGCACGGACCCGCTCAGGACCTAAAATCAAATCAAACATCGACGAAACTACGAATCGAACTATGAATCGAACTTCTGAACTTCCAATTCTTCTAAAACTCATGCCGAAACCCATTAAACCAACCTGCATTGACATCAAATTTTGCAGAAAAGTCCTAAATAACATAACTGAGTTATTCCAACTCTCATAATCGCATCCGGCCCCGATATCACAAAAGTCAATTGTTGGCCAAACCTCTCAATTCTTCCAAAACTTCAACTTTTCAATTTTCACCGAAATGCTTCAAATTACCCTACGGACCTCCAAATCCAAATCCGGACACATGCCTAAGTCCAAAATCACCATATGAAGCTGCTGACATCATCCAAAACTCATTCAGGAGCCGTTTACATTAAAAATCAAATTCCGGTCGAATTCTCACCGCTTAAGCTTCCAAAACTAAATTCCTTCTTCTAATTTGACTCTGAATCATTCGGTAACTGAATTCAACTATGCACGCAAGTCGATACACATAATATGAAGCTTTTCAAGATCTTTCACTGTCAAACGGAGCTTAAATTATCAAAATGACCGGCCGGGTCGTTACATCCTCCCCACTTAAACATACGTTCGTCCTCGAACGTGCCAGGAGTCGTGCCAAAGCCATCAAAACACTGCATACACTTACCATGCATACACCCGGGGGTGATTCCCCATCACCCAAACCTATGTAGACCCAACAACGCAACTTAACTGAAGACCTCACTCCATCCTTAGTTCATAACTTAAGAAAAACCCAACCCTCAACATCTGAAACTCATCCTAAGATCCGAATCTCACATCATCATGATGTACAAACCTGAACAAGCTGAATCGAGCCACAATTTCAACCCAGAGCATAATCACATGTTGTTCCACACAATTCAAATGCCCGCAGAAATACCTTCTAACTATCATAGTTGCCCAATAATAATCTAGATGTCGACGATATGCTTCACATTGAATAAAACCTGGTTCTAGACCTCCACGACGCTAACCAGGATACAAGAAACATGAAGAAACTCACAACCACCCATGAAATCAACAAGCCAAGGAGCTCTCCTATCCGTCAAGAGACATTGCCCAAATATGAGCGAAAATAACATCATCATTCCAACCACTCCGCACCCCAAAACGATAGTGCAAATCTCAGGTCTAAGAACCTCTTCTCAGTCAATACCAGCAACCCAACGAATAACTCATTGCGGAACCACGCAGATTCTCACGTAACACGGCCTGTACACCCAACAAGCAATAACCCAGGCACGTAACAAAATAGAAAGAAAGCAAGGTACGAGGATTATCTAACAAGTGCAACAGATATAATGACAGAGTACCGTTTCATCAACTTATCCCACAGAGGAAAAATAAAGCACACTATAAACACAAGGAAAGAGTATCCCACATAACATCTGCTGCGGCGTGCAGCCCGCTCCCAAATACTCATCAAGCCAAAGTGCTCGATTTCACTGATCACATGAATACTGATGTCAAGCAAAACAGAGTGCACAAGTACAACTTTAAGCAAGCACAACTGAGGTACAATGAGAAAATCAACATCGCAAGGGCTATCTCGCCCACATCACCATAAGGCTTGAACGGGATAACAACGCGCGTGGAGAATAATCATACAACCTCACAGCACATCATAGCATAAGAGAGTAGCACATAACATAGATCAAGGGCGTAAATAATATCCATTCTGCCTAGTAACATAACCGTGATAACAATCTCACAAGAGTACCCAAACTTGACCCGAAATAAAATACAAATTCTCGTTGAGCTTTCAAATAACCCCCAGCCCAAATCCTAATCATTCCCAAATAGGTAAATATCACTCCACAAGTCCATAAAAACCTACCGACAATTTATGTCATTAGTTATCCCATTCTCAATATTGCTTCACAATCCGCAAACATGATATAGTCCGCATATGAGGACATTCAGTCCCCAAACCTCAGGAATACCATAGTTTCCATACCCGTCTCAACTACGCTATCAGAATGGTTGATACATCACTCACACCCTATCATCTTACTGAAGCACCCATGTAGATTTACCGGCCGCGTAACAAAACTTGAACCTCAAAAGCCTCAAAACCCGGAAATCACTATGCCTAGCCACGCACCGCAAACCAAAACTCAAGATTCCCTCCTAAAATGTNAGTCCATAACGATCAAAGTCGAAGCGTGAGCCTATTAGTGAAGCAAATTCAATGAAGCAACAACTGGTACCATAGAGAAGCGGCCATAAACTAGAGAGTCTTGACCAATTTGAAAGATCATTTAATGTAGTTGAAATAACTGAATTTTGGGCTGTTCGATCAAGTAAAGGAAACTGAATGGAATTCATAACTGTCTCAATCTTATTTTTTCCGTTTTTCTTTTTATTGTCTGAATATTCAGGAGCTAAGACCATTCCAATGCCCCCTTTCGCCATGCATAAACTAAACCAATAATTAAGATAAGCACGAAAATGAAAGCTTCTATAAATACGGATACACCCAATACGTCGAAACTCATTGCCCATGGATAAAGAAAAACTGTTTCAACATCAAAAACAACAAAAACTAGAGCAAACATATAATAACGGATTCGAAATTGTAACCAAGCATCGCCCATTGGTTCTATACCCGACTCATAAGTAGAAAGTTTCTCCGGCCCTTTGCTAATCGGGGCTAACACTCCGGAAATTAAAAATGCCAAAATAGGAACAAGGATAGATATTATTAGAAATGCCCAAAAAAAATCATATTCGTAAAGCAGAAACATAAACGCACTCCTATGAACGTGGAAAATATACCAGATTCAATTGGTCGATTCGAATTGGAATTGTCAAGTCATCCATTACGCTCTTCACATATGATATCCAATAATGCTAATATTCTATTAACTTCTGATACCCATCCAAGAGTAAACCATAATGTACAACATATTTCTTATGCCCATAGCAGACAATTCCCAAGCCATGGCCGAAACCATCCAAAACTCTCTGAGACCCGCCAACACGCAACTAAGCCATCAGGACCACATCTCCCCAACTCAACCGAGTCACACAAACTGTCCAACCGAAAAGTACTGCCACATATGCCGGTAGAGGATTCCCATTCAAAAAGGACCAATTACTTCCATTGCTATGCTGACCCATCACCACAGAGTTGACCCATTTCTTCGAATACTCCTCGTCTTTCTTCTGGGGTAACACTTCTCCCTGTCGATACACAATGATCCCAACCAAAACCCATTGTAGAAAATCCTATCACAAACCACGCTTCCCAAAAGCTCATAAACCACCATATTTCCTCTCAAGCACCTCATAATACCGAAACCAAGATGCCCACGCTGAATAGACCTCCTGTGAATCTGAGGTTGTTTCTCCGACTACCCTTGATACTGAAATGTAGATACCTTAATGACACAGAACCACCGCAAGCCCCAACATCATCCCATGTCAGATCCCAGATCTCTATCATATGCAAAATTCTGGGAACCTTCCAATACCCTATATATACACACATCTCCGGCCAAAACTAATATAACACCTGATGCTGATATCCGAATGCCGCTAGTGGACTCCCCCACTTGGCGCGAAGCCTTAGAAAACCACATATGATGATCCGCAAAACTATCCTTCACAGCTCGTACAACACCAATCACAAGGTACTCCAAGTCATCTACTAAGCGCACGTCCATTCTCGTGACAGTCAAACTCGCTCTCTTACGTGCCTTGAATGATAAAATGTAACTTCCACGGAGTAGAATCACATATGACCAACATAGTCTCTAACACCACCAACTATCCTCAATCAACATCCACCTCGTGACCCTACCACGACGCTAGTCAACCAATTAAACCTTCCCAAGCTCGTACTAATCAACCAGATGCCAGAACCCGCTGCACCCCCATGTGAACAACTGAAGAGTCTCTCAACACCTCTGCATTCTTAGTCAGGACGACACATTGAGACAATGTGTGAGCATCCCTGCCTCCCTCGTAGCCCATCCACCACATCACGAACAGTTGGCGCATGCTGATATCAAGTGCGCAATATGATACACGAGTGGATGCAAAAGGGACATAAAATATATGCTTCGAGTTGAATCAATGTCACACGATAAGGAGTGAAAGAGGTGAAACTTCTTAATAGTTTTTGTAGCCTTTCAAAGATAAGTACAGACGTCTCCGTACCGATCCGCAAGACTCTACTAAACCTACTTATGACTTGTAGCACCTATGAACCTAGAACTCTAATACCAAATTGTCACGACCCAATATCCCCTCCGTTGGGTATCATGATGGCGCCTAGTCTTAGGGACTAGGTAAGCCTAGCATATATAGAGTAACAACAATAAATAGCATCTAATAATTTTAAAATTAAATTCTCTATAAAACTTACAATTCCCAAAATCGGTAGTACAATTCATAAGCCTTTCTAGGAGTAGTTATACATAATAAATACATTATTGTTCCGGAATAAAAGGAAACAATGGAATTAAATACAATAGAAGGAGACTCTAGAGTCTGCGAACGTCCAGCAGGTATATCTTGAAGTCTCCAATCCTTACCAAGCGTAAATCTCAAAATCAACTCGATCCGAAGTACCTGGTTCTGCACAAAAGATGTGCAGAAGTGTAGTATGAGTACACCACAGTGGTACCCAGTAAGTATCAAACCTAACCTCGGTAGAGTAGTGACGATGTCAGGTCATGACACTCACTGAACATCTAAACTTGATCAGGATATGAAATAAAGCTAATATGATAGGGATATCAAAGTAATGCAAACTGCAGGAATAAATCAAATTACAAACATAAATGACGATAAAGGGAAAATACGAATGACAACGGAAAATAACCAAGTAATTAAACAACAACCTAGTTGGGATACGCAGAAGTGTAAATATGCTCAAGTAGGGAAAACAATGTCAACTCAACCAAACAAGTGTTTTTATACGCGATCCCAATAATTCCATTTCTCGTAATCTCATACCATAAACCACGACTTCCAACTCTTTAACACACACGACACTTGTGCCGACATCTTTCCATCTCACTTTGCACGGCGAAATCCACGTGCCACTCGTTACATAATATCCATGTCAATTGCTAATTAAGATGTTCGAGAAATTTCATCTATATATCATAAAGTAAATTTACAATTTTTAGACCAAGTAGGAAATTCAGCGAGAAAGATGAGTTTTTGTTTTAGAAATCATTTGAGTGAGGGAAATAACGTTTTCAAATAAAATTCAACACCGAATAGCTATTGCATTTAATATAGAATTTATCAAATCAAAATATGACAACGATCCCTTTGTAAGTAAAATAAAAACCTCAGACGGATTAAGAAAATTAAACTGGGGAAATAATTGAAATAAAATATAACGATTATTAGAAACAGCAGATATTGAAATATACAACGAGTTCTAACTCTAAGTCACACAAGGTAGCATGATATTAGTTCTTTCATCTTAAAATACTATATTACTAACGAATCAGCAGGGCAGGAGGTAATGGCTCAACGTAGTAAATGCACTTTGAAAACCAATTCACTAGAATAATAGTATTAGGAAAAGAGCTAAGGAAATGACGGCAAAGCAGTAATGGCAATTAGAATGACTAAATTCACGAAAGACAGTGAAAACCGAAGAATACAAATTCTCATAATTTCATACGAAGACACTGAAGCCAATACAATAAAATAGGGAATACCAAATACACAACTTTGTTGCGGCATGCAACTCGATCCACCGTACAATAAACATCAATATCATAACAATAAACATAATATGTTGCGGCGCGGAACCCGTTCCCACCATATAATATCAATATCGTATTTCACCCTTATTTCACCATAATAATCCACCCTTGTTTCACCTGTTGCGGCGTGCAACCCGGTCCCACCGTATAATAAACAATATTACAATATAAATATTCTCTTTTATTCCACCACCTCCCTTATTTAACTTGTTGTGGCGTGCAACCCGATTCGCCGTACAATAATATAAATCAACATCAACAATTCAACAACTCAATTACCAAAATTTCTACAACCAAGAGTATGAGTACACGGCAATAAGGGAACCACGTAAATATCAAAGGAATACAACAACATTTACAAGAAAACAAGACATGTAAGTCACGTGATAACTACGCATGTATTCACAACAACTTGGACACATAGCAGATATGCACAATCATCGAATAACCCAATAGTTAAGAGGTAACAAGATAATAATGAAGGAAACGACAAGGGACAAATAACAAATAAGGGGTAAATAAGGACTAACCACATCAAATAGAGCATGTAGGAGTAATCTAACAACGAGATACCACATATTATGACAATTTGATCAAAAGCATGGAAAGAGGTTAGACAATCTAAACCGGTCAATTCTACATATAGACTGTGTACCCACTCGTCACCTTGCATACACGTCTTTCACATAACAAAATAACACAATTAATTCAATTCCTAAAGGGTGGTTTTTTCCACACAAAGCTAGAGAAGATAATTACCTCCATTCAGCCAAATTCAATACTCAATTTAGCTTTTTTTTTTTTACCAAATTCACCAACGCTAGGCTCAATCTAGCAAAAAATGACTTAAGTACATCAAACAATGCAAGAGAAACAATTTCAATTAACAAAGCTATAATACTAATACAATTTGCAAAAAGTCAACTCCCGTAGCCCGCATCTCGGAACCCGACAAAATTTATAAAATCCGAACACCCATTCCGATACCAGTTTAGCAATACCAAAATTATCAAATTCTGATACCAATTCGTCCTTCAAATCATGATTTTACATTTTGAAAGATTTCACAATTTTTTCCCAAATTCCCAACTTAATTCACTAATTAGATGATAAAAATAGAAATGGATTCATGAAATATGATAAGATTCGGGTAGAGAACACTTACCCCAATGATTTGCTTGAAAAACCCACGAAAATCTCCCAAAGCCGAGATCTACAACTCCCAAAATGATAAAAATGGCTCACCCTCGAAATAAAGTTCTTATATTCTGCCCAGATGACTATGCATCGCGAACGCGGAGATAGGGTCGCCTTCGCGAAGAAGAAAAGAATGCGGCTGCCAAGAAGACCCTTCGCGAACGCGAGTTAAGGGACGCAAACGCGATGAACAATGGACAGGAACTTACGCGGACGCGGGATCAATGAAGCGAACGTGAAGAAGAAATAGCTAACAGCCCCCAGCTCCTAATTTCCACTACGCGAACGCGAGAGAGCAGATGCAAACGCGAAAAAGAAGATACCAGACTTTCGCGATCGTGAATGGTACTATGCGAACGCGATGAAGAATAAAAGGGGCATATCAACATGACACTACGCGATCGCGACTATAACTACGCGATCGCGAAAGAGAACACCAGACTCCAGAAACCAGCAATCCAAAAATAGAAGAAATTGGCCCGAAGCCCATCCGAAACACACCTGAGGCCCTCGGGACCCCGTCTAAACACACAAACAAATTCTATAACCTAACACGGACTCGCTCGGGACCTCAAATCATATCAAACATCGACGAAACTACGAATTGCACTATGAATCGGACTTATGAACTTCTAATTCTTCCAACTTCTAAAACTCGTACCGAAACCCATTAAACCAACCTAGATTGACGTCAAATTTTGCAGACAAGTCCCAAATAACATAACGGAGTTATTCCAATTCTCAGAATCGCATTCCGACCCCGATATCACAAAAGTCAATTGTTGGTCAAACCGCTCAATTCTTCCAAAACTTCATCTTTTTAATTTTCGCCAAAATGCTTCAAATTACCCTACGGGTCTCCAAATCCAAATCCGGACGCATGCCTAAGTCCAAAATCACCATATGAAGTTGCTGACATCATCCAAAACTCATTCTGGAGCCGTTTACACAAAAAGTCATATTCCGGTCAACCGTTTAAGCTTCCAAAACTAAATTTCTTCTTCAAATTCGACTCTGAATCATCCGGTAACTGAATTCAACCATGCTTGCAAGTCGATACACATAAGATGAAACTGTTCAAGACCTTACGCCGCCGAACGGAGCTTAAATTCTTAAAACAAACGGCCGAGTCGTTACAATTAAGGTGTGATGAGACCAGTTCAACGTGGCTATTGGACAGATTATAATAATGTATGCTAAGACTAAACCTTTTCTTCATTTTGGCATGGTTCCGTAACGACATGTGTTTGATAACGAGACATAAAGAGAAATTCATATTCTTAAACTTATGTACATTATCCTAGTCTCATAAGTTACAATATTCCCCCTTATCAATTAAGTATTTTCTTCTCCAGTCAAAAGAGCATAGGGCCTATACACACACACACACACACACAACATTACAATATTTTTACCACCAACAAGCTATAATCGGTGGGCGCCAGGCCCCTATTGGGCAACCTCTGGTCAAATGGTAAGTTATATACGAGCCTACTATGACCGAGCGCCTATGAGCGAGCCCGGAATGGCCGAGATATAAAGCCTAGAATGGCCGAACGCCTGTGAGCGAGCCTACTACGGCAAAACAGTTATATGTACCAAGCCTTATAGGGCCGGACAACTATTTTGCTTACTATATTGAGAGAGTTGCGTCAATATCAACATGTAAGCATATCTTTGGATTATATTTGACTCCCAGTTACTTTAAGTTATTATATTATCAGCTCAGTTTTAGCTTTCAGTTATTCTGTTGCCTTACATACTCAGTATATTGTTTCGTACTAACATCCCTTTTGCTGGGGACGCTGCATTTCATGCCTTCAGGTCCTGATAGACAGTTGGATAGATGATACAGAATCATATTGAAAATACGGATAATGCAAAAATACGCAGAATCAAAAAGGATAGAAGATTAGGGTTTAAAAATAGAGAAAGACAAGAACCTAACTATGAACTAGTTAGGCTCCTTGAATTCCTATAATAAACATTAATCTCGGAAGAACAAGAACAACTAACATGAATTAAGCTAAGCATAGAATGCAATTCAAAGCCCCTTGGAGATATATCAATTAGAACAATGAATTAACATTCAAATACAAAAGATAATCCAAGAGTATGAATATGAACTCATACATGATAAACCTAACATAGATAATCTAGAAAATATTGTAAATAAAGAGAAATAAAAGATACCCTAAACCTCTCAAGGTTTGGTCATTGTTTATCAATTCATCATCAAAAGTTTCCCTTCAAAATAAGAGGAAGAGAATATTTATACTAGAGTGCTATTTAGGCTAAATAACTAAAATACCCTTAGCTTTATAATACTAGCCCAAATAGCTAAATTGCTAATACGACCTTCTTACCCTTAGCACTCCAATGCTATGCTGTTGACTTGAAAACTATCCACTCAAATACTATGATGTTGACTTAAAAATTATCCTCGCTAAGCGTGCTGATTCGGCATGTATCATCCTCCCCCCTTGAATGAAATTCGTCCTCGAATTTGGACCTTGCAAAACCAAGAATGGAGCACATATAAGTATCAAGCCAATCACAATCAAAGCACAGTATATCCAAGCTAAAAGATCAAAGTTCTCAATCTTGCACTCAAAAGTAACACTCTTATGATATAGCCAAGTGTCATAATCTAGAAAGAATACATATTCAACATAAATGACACAAACTTGACTATAAGGAAAATAATATCCATGAGAAGAATCAAGGGAAGATAAAGTCTCATGCCTCCAATAAAACCACAATCTTGTAAAGGTCTCAACAAAGTGTACACTTTTATGGTATAACCAAGTGTCATAAGAAGCAATAGAAATCATACTCTCAAATCCAAAGAAAGACACTTTACCACAATAAGAAATAACTCCGGGGTCAAAAACAAACTTTAATCCCCAAGTATCCACGTACATTCCAACAACAAATTCACATGGCAACTTAAGAGATAGGCCAACATCATGAATCACCATATAGAGAATATCAAAATACTCAAAGTTACGAATCTCTACCTCAATGGCCTTAGATAAACACAAGATAAGCATAAGCCAAATGTAAATACCATTCTTGCTTTCGGGCAAAAGAAAAAGCTCTTGACAAATAATATGCCAAAGTGTTAGTTCAGGCTTTCCTTACCCATAACAACTTTTTGTTGTTGAATCTTCATAAAATAATCAATAAAGTTAGGTTCTTTTTGCTCACAAATGATCAATCAAAACACCAAAAGAAACATTCTTACCTTTTGTCTAAGAAGCATTAGTAAAATCCAACGAGAATGTTTTTTCAAAAGTAGGAATAAGATAAGTAAAACAACTAATACTAGTTCTAGCATAAAAAATTTTACTTTCCTTTTTATTCTCAACCAAATCATCACCACATACACATTTGCTCATTTCATCATAAAAATTGAATCTTTCTTCCAAAAGAATGGAAATAGAATCAAAGAATTCATCAACACATTCTTCTTGACTCGTTTCGTCATAAAGTTCAAAACTTTCTTCCAACAAAGTTAAAGTATAATCAAAAGAATCATCATATTCATCATCCCATAAAGGTGGACTATCATAAGACTCAACATCACTCACATCACTAGCTAAAGAGTCGTTACACAAAGAGCTAGAAGCATCCAACAATGCACAAGAACTCCTAACTAGTTGCAAGTCACCATTATCTTTCACATCACAAGATAAAGAAATATCAAACTCACCAATGTCATAGCTATCTTTCAAACTCAAAGTGTCACCACAATCAACTAAAGTATCATGAGTAGCAGGATGAACTATTTTACCTTGAAGCTCTTCGAAAGTATTTTCTTTACCTTGAACTTGCTCATTTAATTTCAAAAGTTCTCTTGAAAGGGTAGCTTGATCTTCTTTCAAGCTCTCAAAGTAGAAGGAACTTCACTTGATGGCTCCTTTCCGAAGTCCCTACACATGATACAAAACAACCAGAGAAAGAAGAAAGGTCAATGACATTAGAATAAGGAAAATCCTCACTCTCTTTTTGTTTTCCCTCTTTCTTTTCTCTCATTTTCTTTTCAAGCTCTTTACCCTTTTCTTGCGACAACTCACTCACTTCACTCCACACTTTCTCTCCTTTTTCCACTCTAAAGTTGTCACTTTTCTCTCCCTCACTTCTCTCTTTCTTTGTCTCTCGTCCCTGTTTTTTCTCTTTGCATTTTTCAAGGATGTTCTCAAATTCATTTGGCCTCTTCCCCTTTGGTACACTTTATTCCCCCTATATTTTTCATTGAAAACTTGTTGGATGTTGTCCAACTCATTCAAGGTGTCCCCTTGATCATGTTGAAAAAGTGAGTACTTAATCATTCGAGGCTCTTGAGGTGGTATGGGTGGCGGTGGAGTAGGGAGATTGTCCCTCCTTGGTGGTGCTTGAGGCATATGTTGTGGAGATTGATAAGCTAGCAGTTGATGTACTGGTGGTGGTTGAAGTATGGTTGGGGGTTGTAGTTGGTGTTGGTAGTGAGGTGGTGGACAAGTGTAAAGTGCATTGTAAAAAACATCAAATGATGCAACTTGGCTTGGCATAATATAAGCATCATAATCTCCACTTGGACTAAGAAAATGACTTGTGAATTGATTTGCACTCCAAACTCCATATCCAATATCTTGTCTTGCCACCAACTTATCCTCATGGTATTTAGGAATGAAAGAATGCCCCCTTCCATTTAGATCAACCACATATATATTCCATTCTACATCAATCGGAAGATATGATCAAGAAACCAAGGCTTTCCCAATCGTACATGGCAATACTTCATAGGATATACATCACACCAAACCACTTCTTTAAAGTCTCCTTTGGTTATAGTAACCATCACACCTCTATCAACCCAGACACCACGAAATTTATAAGGCGGCTCTCTTGGAATACAACTCAATCCCAACCATTCAACAAAGGAAGAAGCAATAAAGTTGGTTGCATAATGATTACTTAACGCAACCAAACAACTCTCAAAGCCTTCTGCATTCACTACATAATGCCTCAAATTTATCTTTCACCCACTTTCATCAAAAAATATTTCAACATTTGGAGAAGCACACATAATCATCCATACCTCCCTTATGACTCCTTGTACCTACAAAAGAAAACTTAAAGCAAGAAAGTTGGTTAGTCAAAAATAAGACCTCACTATTCACTCCCTTAGTGTATCACTCAATATATATGTCACTCAATACTCGTTTTTACACTCAAAGGTCAAAGGCTTTTGTGACCTCGCTCAATTGAACTCACCTCTCTAGCCTTTTCCCACAAGGGTATCTAAAAGTTATCTTCACAACCAACGTTCTCAAATCAATCCAAGTAGGCAATAATGTATTGGTTCGGAATGGAATGTATGTGACACCAAAGAAAGAGCAATTAAAAAGCTAACGGACTTGAGCCAAACAATTCACAACGAAAATAAAGAGAAAAGCACGAAAAAATTGGCACGAAATAAACAAAGCACACAAAGAAACTAGAAATAAACTCAATATGAACTAATATCAAGTTAATCTATAGTTGAGAATTTAGTTTACTACAAATTGAAAAGAAAGAAAAGAAAAGAAACTACAAAACTAGACACTTTTTTCAAAGTTCGGTTATATTCGCAAAACTGGCTAATTTTGTAAAACTGGTCAGATTTGCAAAACTGGCCACCTCTGACAGATGGACAGATTCACAATAGCTGAGCAGTGTTCTTCAAAGATGACTGCATCTCCAACAGGTTGTTAAACTAACTCACAGGCAGTTTTGAAGGGTAGCAGTGCAGTGGAAGCTAACTCTTAACGACCAAATTCTTCAGTTGCATACTTCAGAATTCAGCACCAGAACAGGTTGGACAACCTCACAAATAGATGACAGTTGCAAGTAATAAATCAGTTCCCAACTGAACTTTACTCACAATTAATTTAACCAGCCAATAACAATTTCACTTCAGCTGCAAATGTTAAGCTGTGCAGGATTGCAATTCAAGTTGCTGCAGATTTTCTGTGGAATTGCTGCTCTGCAGAAAATTGCTCTCAAACCTTGCAGATTCTGGCTGCCAAACTGCTCCAAACTGAAGGTTCTTTCTGCAGATTCTCAGCAGCTCAAAAGTTCTCCAAAGCTGCAGATTTCATCCGTTGATTTTTTAGCAGAGATGAGTTATGCAGAATCCTCTAACCAGGCAGGAACTGCAGCTAGCAATCCCTCCAAACACCCTTAACAACATGCAGCTATAGAATGGAACAAGATTGCTGAAACCAACTGCAGGATTTCAGCTCAAATAGTGCAACTTTGACAGCTCACATAGGGCAGAAACAATGCAGCTTCAAACAACTGTAGGGGTCACACACTAATTCAATCTGATGCTCTTAGTTTTCTCTGAGAATGCCTGAGCACAACTTACAGTAAACAACTCAGCTGATCAAACTTTGTTCTTAACTCAAATAGTATAGATCCCAGTTTGTACAGAGCTACATAAAAATGAAGACAATGCAATACATAGGTAAACAGCCGTTGTTCACAATCTGATGCAAAACTAGATCAAACAGCTGATGTATTGACTGCAGCAGGTCTCAAAACTGATTACAAGCAGATTCAACACTCCAACAGTTTAGCAAGTCAATCCTAACTTTTACAACAGTAAAACACCAGTAATTCAACAATGTCAATCATGTCGTTCTCGATTAACAGTAGTCCAAAACAATCCTATTTCAGTGCAAAACTAAAACAAGCTCATAGGTCAGTTCAGCATTCCCGATTGAATTCCCCAACAAGAACTTCATACAATAGTTCAAACCAACAACAACCTCGAGTCGAACTCACAACTGAAGACATCAAACCCAAACAATAGCTTACACCATTCGCTCGATGGATTAGGACTACAACAACAATTAGAAGCAATATTCAATTCCCAGAACTTAAAGAACACAGCAAGAAGAGCTCAAACCTGAATCGTTGCGACGAATGAATTGCAATCACTGGATCCACAACTGTTCTTCTTCGATTTACCAGCTGCTCGAATCGACTCGAATCAGTCCGGGAAGTTCTTCAATCGAAACAAGTATTCTTCGATTGATTCAAGTTCGGCTCAAAATTTTCTGGTAAACCTCATTCAAACCTTCATCAAACGAGTTTAAATTTGATATACGAGCTCAATTCGACACAAAGAACAATTCTGAATCAATTTTGAATAATAGCTCAGGAAATCAATGGAGTCTCAGCTCGTCTTCTTCGTCGAATGACTCAAATTTTTTTTGTGACGGAGAACCACTTCGAACAAGGCTTCAATCACTTCCAAACTCGAACTAAAACTCCCTATCAGCTCTAGGAATAAACCCCAATGCTCAATTTAAACAAACAATTGCCAAATCAGAAGACCCAGACGTCGTCTTCTTCGTCGACAAGTCAGTTCGAAAATTCGAACCTAAAACTAGCAAATCAGTTCAAATCGAGCTAATCCTTTCGATTCAGCTTCAAAATGATGTTTCCAACAAGATTCTCAACTCCCAATCGAATTCAAACTCAAATATCGGAACCGGAACAAAACCCCCAAATTCGCTTATGCTAATCGTCGTCTTAGGGTTCTAATCTCAACCCAAACTTCGAATCTCAGCTCTAATCACTACTCCAATCTCACGTAATGAAGAAATTCATAAGGTTCTGAATCAAAATAGACAGCGAAAGAGCGATTTTCGAATTTCTATTTCTGAAACAAGAACAACGAGATATGAATAATATCGGATGAACAGTAAACTTGCTATTTTTGGAATTTTCGATTTTTTTCAATTATAATTTTCTGAATTGTTGATAATCAAAACAAAGACCAAAGATTGATACAACAATCCAAAACCTCCGTTCTGGTAACAAGATGATACGAAATCAATCAAAAATACGGATAATGCAAAAATATGCAGAATCAAAAAGATACAAGATTAGGGTATAAAAATAGAGAAAGACAAGAACCTAACTATGAATTATTTAGACCCTTGAATTCAACTAACACGAATTAAGCTAAGCATAGAATGTAATTCAAAGTCCCTAGAAGATATAACAACTAGAACAATGAATTAACGTTCAAATACAAAAGATAATCCAAGAGTATGAATATGAACTCATACATGATAAACCTAACATAGATAATCTAGAAACATGGTAAATAAAGAGAAATAAAAGATACCCTAAACCTCTCAAGGTTTGGTCATTATTTTCAATCCATCATCAAAAGCTTCGCTTCAAAATGAGAGGAAGAGAATATTTATACTAGAGTACTATTTAGACTAAATAACTAAAATACCCTTAGCTTTATAATACTAGTCTAAATAGCTAAATTGCTAATATGACCTTCTTAATCTTGACTCATTTAAAGCACTCCAATGTTATACTATTGACTTGAAAATTATTCTCGATAAGCGTGCTCATCTGACATGTATTAATAGACCTTAATCTCCACTTCCTCATAGTTACCAGGCCTAGACCTTGGAGTCCAACACAACTGGAGCCACTAGAAGCCTAAAACATAACACTATCATACTAGACTTCTATCTCCTAACCTGTAACCTTAATGCTCGACCTCCACAACTTCCTATCAAGGGCCGTGTCCTCGAAAATCTGCATCCGCACCATGTCCTGCATGATCACCTCTCCCTAATATTTCTTAGGCCGTCCTCTACCTCTTCTCATACCCGTTAAGGACAGCCGTTCACACCTCCTTACCGGTGCATCCCGACTTCTCCTCCGCAAGTGCCCGAACCATCTAAGCCTAGCTTCCCGCATCTTGTCTTCCATCGGAGCCACGCCCACCTTCACCCAGATATCTTCATTCCTAATCATATCCAGCCTAGTGTGCTCGCACATCCATCTCACCATCCCCATCTCTGCAACTTTCATTTTTTGGATATGAGAATTCTTGACGTCAACACTCTACACCATATAACATGGCCGGCCTAACCACCGCTCTATAGAACTTTCCTTTAAGTTTCGGAGGCACCTTCCTGTCACACAGGACGCCAGACGCTAGCCTCCATTTCATCCACCCCATTACTATACGGTGCATGACATCCTCGTCAATATCCCCATCCCAATGTATAATCGATCCCAGGTACTTGAAACTCCCTTTCTTGGGGATGACTTGAACGACAAGCCTCACGTCCATGTCCGCTTCTCCCAGCACGCCGATTAACTTATATTATATGTATTCAGTCTTAGTCCTGCTCAGCTTGAAACCTTTAGACTCAGCGAATAACATATACCGTGGCAGCTCTCCTTGAGTATGGCGTGTCAGTGCGTCCATCGTCAAAGAAAATAAGAAATGGCTGAGTGTAGATCCTTGTTGTAATCCCATAACAATCGAAAATGCTCTGTGTCGCCCCTACTGTCCTAACTCGAGTCTTAGCTACATCAGACAAAGCAAATATGTACATATGCATGCGAAATACAGTGGGCGAGCTGGCAAGGCTGCTATAGACAACTATATACCCAAAACTGGAAGCCGACATGACCACATACTATCCAACTATACATAACTATCTACAAACATCTAATAGAAAATACAACTGTACAAGAACCGGACTGGGCCACGTCATACCCATTTATATATACAAGCATATCGTACCAAAATCAAAAGCAGTTCCGGATCAAGTAGAGCACGCCAACTCTCGCTGATCAAGGATCCTCAGCAGGGGAACCGTCAACTTGCCTACCTGCACCTGCAGGCATGAACGCAGGCCCCCGAAAATATGGCGTCAGTAAGAATAATGTACTGAGTATGTAAGGCATGAAAATCAGTACATAAGAGACATAGATGAAACATAGCATAAGGAATTCCACCTGTAAGTTCTGAATAACTTTGTAAATTCTGAAACATTTATAATATCATGCACGTGCGTATAAATGTCGTGTCATGCATAGGTATAGGTGTACATAACATCATCAAGCCTCTAAGGGCATCCCATCATATCATCTTGCCACTATGGGCAACATCATCAACATATACCAACTAATCAGGTGGTGGTGCGTATATAACATCGTAACCCTTTCCCATATCCCATATACATATATATACATACGCGTATATAATATTGTCTGGTCATGGGTCAATGTATATGTATAAATGAATGCAATGCATGAGAAGTACGTCAATAAGAGGTGCCTATATATATATATATATATATATATATATATATATATAATATATGAATATATATGATAGCAGACAAGTGGAAATAATTAATGAGCTACACATCAAGGGAAAAAAATGTATTCAAGTTATCCATTGCTCTTGACTTTATTGCTTTATTACTAAGGGGTTTATTCAAAGATACTAATAGAAGGAATGCATTTAAAGAAACTTATGTATGCAGTCACAATGACTAATCATTTTCTAAGTACTACATGATGCTTATCTTAAGTCATTTCCCTGTAGCTATTTCTCAAAAATATTAGTTTTCTGAGAGTTGTCACAATGATACTATTGTGTTGTCGGAGTGTCATAAGATCAATTTGCCTTTGATTAATATCATGAAGTAAACTTTATCAACTTACGTATTTTCTGAGACCCATGAACAGACGAAAAAATAGGACACATGGAGAATCAAGAGCATAGGCACCTCTAATAATTCTATGAATAGAGTTATTTTCTCATTTTGTTCATGTCGTATAGATCATGCCAAAAGAAAGAAGGGCTTAGCCTTAAAATACATGAGTCGATTCTCTTGACAATCCTCTAACACACGTTAATTGCGACAAAATACGGAACAAGTTGTATGAAAGCTTGAAGCAATAGTGTTTCTGATGCAAAGACCATCTTGGCTGAACTTTTCCTTAAGTAACCATGAAATGGAATGGTTGGCTGAAGCTCTTAGGATTGACGTTACTAGTGTAGTGAAGGTTTAGTTGATATTCTTTCACAAGAGATTTAAATTGTCATCCTTAACTTTTTAGATGGCCTTACCTAATTAATGCTTGGTGTCACATTTCTTTCAAATTGTGACACCTTGCATGCTTTATTACTTAGTCATTAATTTGATAAGGATGCTTGCCACGTTGAGGGATGGGTTAAATCTTACCCTACTCTTTAATTAATTATCCAATAATTAATTAATTACCCATATAATTTAAGAATTATCTCAAATTACTTAAAATACTACTCATTTTTAATATACCTTATACATCATACTATCATGGTCATATGGTACCTTGTATGGTACTAGTCCATAAATATCGGGTATCATTGCTCGGATCGTATTTTGTTCCAAATCAACAACCTTCAATGAAACTCATTTTCTTTAATTCGTGTAACCTTTATCCTTCATGGAACTTACCTATCGCTTGTTATAAATAACATAAATACGTTAACCTCAAGATAATCTCATCCTCGAGCTTACATCGATTAACTTACGACGAAACTTTAACGTCCGAAAACGCGAGATGTAACATCCTTCCCTCCTTAGAAACATTCATCCTTGAATGTTTAACTCTCTGGGATATATATAAATTTGGAAGATAGGACCACAATCATCAATAACGACAATGGCCTCACACGACAAATGACAATAACTAACACAAGAAACTGTACACGTACCTTAAGGTTGTGATGTCCCAGTCGAAACCTTCTCTAGAGGAGGAAATAAGTGAGGATATCTAGACTTCATGTCTTCCTAGGCCTCCCAAGTCATTTCTTCCACATTGTTGTTTCTCCAAAGTGCTTTCATCGAAGCTACGTCTTTAGTTCTCAATCTCCGAACCTGTCTGTCTAGTATAGCCATGGGAGTTTCTTCATATGATAGTTGCTCTGTGACCTGAACGTCGTCAACTGACACAATTCTTGAAGGATCTCCAATACATTTACGTAGCATAGACACATGAAAGACTGGATGTACATACTCAAAGTCCAAAGGTAAGTCTAACTCATATGCTACCTGGCTACCTTGCGCATGATCCTATAAGGTCCAATCTACCGATGGCTAAGTTTTCCTTTCTTTCCGAACCTCATAACACCTTTCATTGGTGATACCTTTAGGAATACCCAATCGTCAACTTGAAACTCCAAGTCTCGCCACCGATTATTTGCATAAGACTTCTGACGACTTTGAGCTATTAATAGCCTTTCCTGTATCAGCTTATCTTTATTGATTGTTTGCTGTACCAATTCTGATCCTACTAATGTAGTTTCCTCAACATCGAACCACCCTATAGGCGACCTACACTTCTGTCCGTAAAGAGCTTCGTATGGAGCGATCTGAATACTAGAATGATAGCTAATTTATATGCCAACTCAATAAGCGGCAGATGATCATCCAAAATACCCTTGAAGTCTATCACACAAGCTCGTAACATATCCTTAAGTGTCTGAATAGTACGCTCAGCATGTCCGTCTGTCAGGGGATGAAATGTTGTACTAAGACTTACCTGAGTCCCCAATCCTTTTTGGAAGGACCTCCAGAAGTTGCTGTAAATTGAGCTCCTATATCCGAGATAATAGATACAGGGACACCATGCAGTTGTACTATCTCCTTAATATAAAGCATTGCATAATCTTCTGCGGAATCCTAACGGGCAGAAAATGAGCTGATTTTGTAAGCCTATCAACAATCACCCATATAGAATTGAACTTACGCTGGGTACGAGGTAAGCCTACGATGAAATCCATATTGATTACTTCCCACTTCCAAGTCGGAATCTCTATAGCCTGCAATAATCTACCGAGTTTTTGATGCTCAATCTTGACCTGCTGACAGTTAGGGCACTGAGCAACAACTTTTGCTATATCCTTTTTAATTCCGTCCCACCAATATACTTCCCTAATATCATGATACATCTTTGTTGCCCTGGATGGATAGAATAATGAGAATAGTGAGTTTCTCCCATAACCTGCCGACGCAGCCCTGCAACATTAAGGATACATAATCGTCCTCGATATCTGAGGACCCTATCTTCTGTAATCTCAAATGGTGTCTTCTCCTTCTGAGGGGTGGTATCCCTATAATGAACTAACACAGGATCCTCTACTGCCATTCCTTCACTTCAGTTACTAACGAGGATGTTGCTGTATCCTGAATCATAATTCTAATATCACCTGAGTCCAGTAACCGAACTCCAAGACTAGCTAGCTGATGAATCTCATGGGCTATTCCCCTCTTTTCTGGCTGTAAATATGACAGGCTACCCATAGATCTACGGTCGAGGGCGTTGGCTACTATGTCCGCCTTCCCCGGATGGTATAAAATATCAACGTCATAATCTTTAAGTAGCTCCAACCACCTCTTTTGACGTAAATTCAATTTCTTTTGCTTGAAGATATACTGGAGGATCTTATGATCGGTATAGATATCAACATGAATGCCATACAAGTAGTGCCTCCACATCTTTAGTGCATGAATCACTGCGGCTAACTCTAAATCGTGGGTCGGGTAATTCTTCTCTTGCTTTCTTAGTTGTCTAGAAGCATAACCTTACCATGCTGCATCAGTACACAACCCAACCCAACGCCCGAGGCGTCACAGTGATAACATAACCATCAGTCCCTTCTAGGAGCGTTAGAATCGGTGCTGAAGTTAATCTGTCCTTCAATGCCTGAAAACTCTGTTCGCAAGCATCAGGCCGTTGAAACTTTGCTCCCTTCTAAGTAAACTTTGTCAAAGGTGCTGAAAGGGAAGAAAATCCCTCTACAAATCTCCTGTATTAACCTGCCAAACGGAGAAAGCTACGAACCTCCGTCAACGTTGTAGGTCTAGGCCAAATCTTTACTTCCTTAATCTTTTGTGTATCAACCCGGATACCTTCACTCGAAATGATATGCCCAAAGAAAGCTACAGAGTTCAACCAGAATTCACATTTAGAGAATTTTTCATACAACTTCCCTTTTTGTAGAACTCTGAGCAAATCACGCAAATGATCTGCATGCTCAGCCTCTGAGCGAGAATACACCAATATATCATCCATCGATAAATACAATTACAAACAGATCTAAAAAGGGCCTGAACACACGGTTCATCAAATCCATGAATACTGTTGGGGCATGGGTCAAACCGAACGACATAACACGAAACTCAAAGTGCCCGTATCTGGTCCTGAATGTTATCTTTGGAATATCTTTCTCCTTAACCCTTACCTGATGGTACCCGGACCTCAATTCCATCTTTCAGAAAATACTTGGCACCTTGCAACTGATCAAATAAATCATCAAATTTCGGGAGCGGGTACTTATTCTTGATCGTCACCTTATTCAACTGTCTATAATCAATACACATCCGTAAGGCTGATAAAGCCTTTCTTGAGTAAGTCTTTTAGTTGTTCCTTCAACTCTTTCAGCTATGCGGGGGCCATTCTATAGGGAGGAATAGATATTGGATGAGTATCTGGTAGTAGGTCAATAGAAAACTCAATTTCTCGCTCTAAAGGAAGACCCGAAAGCTCATCGGGGAAAACATCAGGAAATTCATTAACCACAGGGATGGATTGAATGGTTGGTGACTCTACTTTCATATCTTGAACCCAAACTAAGTGATAAATACAACCCTTTCTGATCATCTTCCTTGCCTTGAGATAGGAAATAAATCTACCTCTCGGCGACACCGTATTACCTATCCACTCTGTATACGGTCGATATCAGAGAGTCCGATATCGAGGCCTCTATGGCATGCCAAGCCCAATCTCGAGAGGCTCGAAGTAAAGTTTGAAGCTCGACCTCAAAGTGCATATCTCGAGGAAGTATGTCGAAGACCCATCACGGCCTATCTCGGAGCAGTCTATAATCGATGACCATCATGGAAAGGCGAGAATTTCCCAAGACACGTGGTTAGAGCTGATAAGGTCTGAAAATATAGTACAAGTCCGTACAAGGCCGTTATACACTGTACCAATAGCATTTCTTTGTCATAATTGTGTACTATGTTGGGATTCACCCCTCCTATATAAAGGGGACCCCAACCACTCTTGTAAAACACAACATTTTTTTTACTGCAATAGAACATTCTCTGCTTTTTTCGTGCTCAACACTGTCTCTCAGCTTTATTGCTCCTTATTTAGTGTTCTTCATTTATTGTTCTTCATTTATTGCTATTATCTGACCTAGAGGCCCTCGATTCTAGTGAGCTCGAGGCCCCAATCTTGTGACAACTTTGGTTTGCTTATCTCATTTTCCTTACTTACATTCATTACCTCTTGATTATTAATTAGTAGTGGAATAAATCACATATTTTTACAACCACAAATCAAATATAATTGTTAATACCATTTTCAAGGTAAACAGGTTTGCGCCCACCGTGGGGCTAAAAATAATAGTGATTGTTTTGGTGCTAGTTTTTTGAAAACACAAGTTATTTTTCACACTTTTCTTGTCCAAGAATCTTTGATTTCAGGTAAAAAAATGTCTAACTCGACAAATGCATAGGGAAACAATGGTCTTGAGCTCCCTGGAGAGAATAATGCTACAACCTTAGTCGCCGGTGTGCCACCGCAAAACCCTAGGGTAGCACCAGCACAGATCCTCGTCGATGTAGGCTCACGCAATGCTTTGCATGTTGATAGACACTGATACCGACAGAAGAGTGTGCGGAGGTGACCAACACGAAGCGCAAAGAATTCAAGCTCGGGAAGAAAGAGAAGTTAGCCTACAGGTCATTTTTGAGATGTTACAAGCACAACAAATGGCCATTGCTTAGCTACAGAGTCAATAAAAACCCCCGAGCACATGGGGATCGGAAACAGCTCCTCGAGTTGAGAAAGAACCAGAAAGATCGAGTAACAACGGGTCAGGAACATACCCCACTATAATGAAAATGCTCAAGGACCTCACCAAAAGGATTGAATCAGGAGAAAAGAAGATAGAGGCCAACGACAAAAAAGTAGAAACCTATAACTCGAGGGTCGATCAGATCCTGGGTGCACCTCCGATTTTGAAGGGGGTAGATTCGAAGAAGTTCGTGCAGAAACCATTTCTATTGAGTGCGGATCTGAAGCCCCTTCCGAAGAAGTTCAGGATGCCCGATATCGCAAAGTACAATGGGACCACAGATCCTAATGAGCATATTACCACCTATACTTGTGGTATAAAAGGAATGACTTAAAAGATGACGAGATCGAGTCCGTCTTGTTGAAGAAGTTTGGAGAAACATTGTCCAAGGGGGACATGATGTGGTATCATAACCTCCCCCCGAACTCAATATATTCGTTTTCCATGTTGGCAGACTCTTTTGTGAAGGCAAATGCTGGTGTCATTAAGGTCTTTACAAGGAAGTCCGATGTCTTCAAAATTAAACAAAGAAGAGGTTAGAGAATGCAAAGGGGAAATGGAGAGAAGTGCTGCCCGAGGTACTATGGGCGTATCGAACAACCTCGAAGTCAAGCACAGGGGAGACCCCGTTCTCTTTGGTATATGGATCTGAGGCGCTGATCCAGTCGAGGTCGGAGAGCCAAGTTCCAGATTTCAGCACGCCACGGAGGACTCAAATAATGAGGCTGTAAATACTACCCTCGAACTACTAGATGAAAAGCGCGAGGCCGCACTGGTCCGAATGGCCGCTCAAAAACAAAGGATCCAAAGATACTACAACAGAAGAACAAACCTTCGATACTTCGGAGTCGGGGACTTAGTTCTAAGGAAAGTCACCCTCAACACTTGAAACCCAAATGAAGGGAAACTAGGTCCTAGCTGGGAAGGACCGTACCCCATCCTCGGAGTAGTAGGCAAAGGGTCCTACAAACTTGACACCATGGAGGACGAGCAACTACCAAGCAATTGGAACATATCAATGCTCAAACACTATCATTGCGAAGGTATAACCTTCTCCCTTTTCATTTATATTTCATACTAACTTGTTGCATGTGTTCGATTGAGATGAATCGAAGCCCCCTTCAGCTCGAAGACCTTGGGTTTTAAAGCATGCATTGCACTCTTTTTCCCTTAGATCGGGTTTTATCCCAAATGGGTTTTACCGGCAAGGTTTTTAATGAGGCAACATCTATATGCTACCTAAGGAAAACTCATCAAGTATTCAAGGCTTCTTTTCAATCAACCTCAAATACTGGGGGGAATCACCCTCGGAGGTTACCTTTTCAAAGAAACCAAGTTATGCCAAAGAGGGCCTCGATAGGAGAATGTTGTATTGGGCCAAACGGTCAAATGAACCGTGTCCGTGTAGAATAGTCGAGCCCCCAAAAGCAAAAAATATACGCATATATCAAGTAATCGAAGAAGCGTCCTTGTTCATCAAAACACTTTGTGCCTCAAAGAAGTTTACTATTCTTGCATGAAACGACTCAAGGGCCAAATACTCCCGGAAACTTGGGGACTGTCATCGACAGTAACTTAGAGCCATCAAGGACTTGAGCTCATAAGACCTCAATAAGGCAACATCAAATCTGTAAGACCTCAATGAGGCAACATCGAATCTATAAGACCTCAATGAGGCAATCAAATTTATAAGACCTCGACGAGGCGTACTCAAACTTATAAGACCTTAAAAAGGCTTAAGGCCAATGCTATATATTCGAACTTGTAAGATCCCTAAAAAGGCATACCCTCGATATAGAGGCCGAGGTCATCTCACCCGGGGACTAAAGGCTATGAACTAATATAAAGACTACGGTCATATGAAAAGGCTACGGCCGAAGTAATGCGGCTCGGAGACGTCCGACTTACGCCATAAAATCTAAAGGCCTTCAAACACTTCGAAAAAATCGGTTAATCAAGCTACCCTCGGCATAAGCAAGGGAGCTTCGATAATATCAGCTCCGAAAAATGAATAGACTTCAAAAAAATCAACCTTCAGTATAAAGGCTTCGAAAATCAGCTTTCGAGAGAACCTCACGAGGTACTCAATTATCATCACATATCGACTTATAATCGAGGTTCCTATTTGCGCCGTCGAAGAGTCGGACGAACACAAAACATGCCAAGGCATAACAAAACTTTAAAAGTCTTTAGCCAGAATGGGGGAAAATCATAGCCATATTATAGGTCAAATTGACCCAATCTAAAAAGAGCCTAAGGGCCGATATGTTAGAGCCTAAGGGGCCAATCTAAAAAGCCAAGGGCCGATCTAAAGAGCATAAGGGCCAAAATGAAAAAATCCTAAGGGCCAATGTTTTAAAACCTAAGGGTCGATGCCTAAACAACCTAAAGGTCGAAGCACCCTGTGCTTGAGACCTAAAGGCCGAAGCACATTGTGCTTGAGACCTCACCTAAGCCCAGCCTCAGTAGACACCTTTCTAGCCTGAGCATTTGCAGCTGCAACGTCATCCCAATACGAGTCTATGAGTTCGTCAATCTCGGACTTAATCTTAGATAACTCAACAACTGACTCAACATGAAGATCCTTGTATTTGCGTCTCTCTCCCTTCGCACCCTGAAGTTGATAGTCAGCCGAGGTTAGTTTCTCTCAGAGAGTATCTTTCTCGAAGGATACCTCGTCCATGTGGTTCTTCAGCCTGAGGACCTCAATATTTTTGACCTCAAGCTCCTCTCGGAGTTGCCCCACTAGGTCATCCTTCTGCTTGAGCTGCAAGAATAAAGTTAAGGCATTAAGCACTAAAGTTGAGTAAGCATAAAAGTAGGCCCGCGAAGGCTGTATTACCTGCTCATCGAGATCGGCCTGTTCTCGAGACATCTTCTCCAAATGTGCTCGAAGTTCATTCAGTTCCCTCTCCTTTTTGACGTAAAGGTCTTTGAGCTCATCTGACTCCGATGTGAGCCTCCTATATTCTTCATTGCAATGGGCCAGCTCGGTTTGTGGCTTGGAAAAAGCCTAGTTGTAGAGCATCAAGGCCTAAAAACATAAAGGAAAAAAGTCAGAAAAGCAGGAATCAAAACTCAAAAATAAAGTTGTTAAGTCAAGAGGTTACCTATTTTCGAAGCTTCTCGGCTTCTTCGAAAATGAACGAGGCGTTGAGGTGGGGGATTTCTTCAACCTCGGCAAAGTATCCTTCAAAAATATCATTCTCTCCGTAGGACGCCTCCACGTCGGGAGTCTCCTATTTTGGGCATCCCATATTTGTCCTGGAGAGAATGACGGGCCCGACGGAGAATCATCTACATTAATGACCCCAAACCGGCCAATCAAGGCCTTCTCTCTCCTTCGGGGAGCTTTAGAGCTGGGTTCCCCAAGTTCATCATCAACCAAACACCCTTCAGCTTGATGCATATTTTGGTTGTTGGTCAGTTCAGGGACTTCGTTTGACCTACCCTCGAGAATCTCTTCAGCTCGAGGTGGGGCCACATCGGTAATATCTGGTTCAAAAGCCTTCGGCTCGATAACCGTCGGCTCAACAAGCTTCTAAGCAACAGTGCTTCCTCTTCCCTTAAGTACTAGCAGGCAATCATCATTCTCTTCGTCTTCAGCACGAAGACTCTCAGCCACTTCCGAAATAAAGGTCGCCGAATCGGCTTTAGGTTTTTGAACTTTGGCCTTTTAGGCTTCGAGGACTCAGCTGCTGACTTTTTCTTTCTTTTCTTCTCCTTAGCAGGCTTTGGAGTGTCTACTTCCCCAGGCGCGGGATCCCTCATCAAAACGGCCTCTCCAAGGACTACATAAGTACAAAGGTTGGGAATACTATCGAGATATGTTTTTTCTAAGGAATTGAAATATGTCAGAGATAAAACTCACCGTGGTTTTTGGCCAAATCACGCCACACGCGCTTAACGTAGGGAGAGGTCGAATCTAGTTGTCGAACCCAGCCCGGGAGATCCTTGACCGTGCTAGGGTACCACTCAATAGTTGCATCATCAAATAGAGTTAGTTCAAAGGGAAGGAAAAATATCTGATTAATGAAACAAGTTTACTTACGATTCATATTCCATTCCTCGGGGAATGACATCTTCTCAGCAGGGATCAGGTCCGAGGTCCTGACTCTGACAAAGAGGCTCATCCACCCTCGGTCCTTGTCCTCGTCGATGCTAGAAAATAAGGCCTTCGAAGATCGACGTTGAAACTTAATCAAGCCACCTCGATAAAGTCGGGGGCTATACAGTCTAATCAGATGATCGAGGATAAAAGGCATCCCTTCGACCATGTTTGAAAAATACCTAATTAGGTAAACGATTCGCTAGAATGATGGATAGATTTGGCCAAGCGTCACCCGATATTGTCTGCAGAAATCGAGGATCACTGGGTCTATCGGTGGCGAAGATGGCTCTACCGGACCTAAAGTGAAAGGATATATGTGCACACTAAGGAAACCGACTATGTGTATGGTTATGTCTTCCTCGATCTTCACTTTCTCAGTTTCAGTTATCAAACTGATATATCGAGACATAAGTTCACATCGTCCCGCTATCAAAGAAGGTTTTTCGACCTTGAAATCACAGGATGTTTCAAAAGGTCCGGGGATGAACTCCTCAACAAGATGAGGTACTAATGCTTTGCTCTTAGATGAGCTTGATGAAGAAGGGGCTTTCTCCTTTTGGGGAACAATCTTAGAAGTCTTTGCCATTTTTGCTATAAAAATTTCAGAAGAAGAGGAATAAATTGGTTGAGAGATGAACACAGAAAAGAAGAAAGTGTATAAAAGAGTTGATCAAGGTCTAAAGATATTGTGAAAAGTAAAAGTTTAAGGAGTGAAGGATTGGAGTATTTATAGGGGTCAGTATGCGTGTTGGAGAAAACAAAAGGACAGCCAACCGTCGTTATTGATTTATGGATTTTTGAGAATCGTGCAAGCGTGGCCTTTGCACGTCCTTTCTGTCACATCAATCACTGACGTCACGATGGGGACACCGAAGATTCAAAGGATTCAAATCGTTTCTTATCATTTCACTCTAAGAAACACGGAGATGATCTGTATACGATCGATATCGGAGAGTCCGATATCGAGGCCTCTATGGCATGCCAAGCTCGATCTCGAGAGGCTCAAAGTAGAGTTTGAAGCTCGACCTTGAAGTGCATATCTCGAGAAAGTATGTCGAAGGCCCATCACGGCCTACCTCGGAGCAGTCTATAATCAATGACCGTCATTGAAAGGCGGGAGGTTCCCAAGAACACGTGGTTAGAGCTGATAAGGTCTGCAAAGATAGTACAAGTCCATACAAGGGCATTATACAGCTGTACCAATAGCATTTCTCTGTCATAATTAGACCTGTACTATGTCGGGATTCACCCCTCCTATATAAAGGGGACCCCAATCACTCTTGTAAGACATAATATTTTTTGACTGCAATAGAACATTCTCTGATTTTTTCATGCTCAACACTATCTCTCAGCTTTATTGCTCCTTATTTAGTGCTCTTCATTTATTGCTATTATCCGACCTCGAGGCCCCCAATTCCAGTGAGCTCGAGGCCCCAGTCTTGTGACAACTTTGGTTTGCTTATCTCATTTTCCTTACTTACATTCATTACTTCTTTCTTATTAACTAGTAGTGGAATAAATCAAATATTTTTAGAACCACAAACCAAATATAATTGTTAATACCATTTTCAATGTAACCACACTCCAAAACAGGCCCCCCTGGAAATTGAAATCAGACTATCTTTGATCTACAATCGACATTGGCATGACAAGAAGCCAACCAATCCATGCCCATTATAACATCAAATTCTACCATATCTAACTCGATTAGGTCCGCTACGGTAGATCGACTATGAACTACTATTATACAACCCCTATATACTCGCTTAGCTATCACTGAGTCCCCAATAGGTGTAGACACCTCAAAAGGTTTAACCAATTCAGGTTGTATTCCAAACTTACTAGCAACCAACAGAGTAACATATGATAAAGTGGAACCTGGGTATTTTTTTTTAAACGTGGGTCTATCAGTGTATGTGGATACTGATAATATACCTATAACAACATCAGGCGATGAATCCTGATCCTATCGTCCTGCCAACGTATAAATGCAATTTTGAGGACCGCTTGAGCTAAATGTTCCGCCTATGCCTCTACCATGACTCATTGGTGCTTGTGAACCTTGCCTAGGGGGGCGTACTTATGATGACGAACCAGTTACAGATCCCACTCGTTGAGCTATGCTTGCATCACCTCTTGTTAAACAATCCCTCTTAACGTGGCCTGGATAACCACCTGGAAACTCACCAGAAGGACCCGAAGACCTCGCTCTCTTATTCTAGGCCCTATCATGCTCGCGCTCGGCCCTCTGTTTCTTCTTACGCTCCTTTACACCCTGGGCGTATGCCAGAATATGAGAAATATCCATGTTTGGCTGAAGTGAGACCGACATACAATCATTAAGTAAGTACGACTCTAAACCCATCACAAACCGGTGAACCCAATCCTCCATCTTAGATACAATAGTGGGAGCATACTTAGCCAACGAATCAAACTGAAGACAATACTACCGACCACACATGTTACCCTACCGAAGGGTCAAGAAGCTATCAACTCTGGCCCGTCTAAGCTCTGATGGAAGATAATGACAGAGAAAAGCTTCTGTAAACTCCTGCCATACTGCTGGAGGGGCATCCTCACCTATGGACAATTCCCAAGACTCGTACCAATTAACTGCAACATCTCGGAGTCTATAGGAAGCTAGCTCAACTGACTTAGTCGTAGTGGCCTTCATTACCCTCAAAGTCCTCTGTATTCTATCGATAATTACGTGAGGGTCCTCATTTGGATCTGCCCCCGTGAATACTGGAAGGTCTAAATTAATGAAATCATGAACCCTCGCACTGACGGACCTATCTGCATGACCAATACCTACTTCCCGACGCCAAGCCTATGCGGTTACTAATCGAGTTAATAGCTGAATAGCATCTCTCATCTCCTAACCCGGTGCATCTGACTGAGGGGCTGAACTTACAGAGGCGGACGCTGGAGTTGGTGCCCCTCAGAGCTCTTCTGGAGAGGGAGGGGTATGTGAAGTCTGAGATAGAATCTCACTATGATACTCTCCCTGAGCCCTGGTAACTCGTGGTGCTCGACTAGTAGTCTCACCAACCACGAACTTTCCCTTCTGGGCTGCTATAGTCTTAGGAGGCATTGCTGAAAATATAACATATCGTTAGGAACATGAATTCTTATTATCGTACAATCTAAGATAAGAAGAGAGGATAACATCCTATATGTCCTGTATCCTCATATCTATAAGTGTGGTGCACAACACACCCATAAACAAGACTCTACCAAACACAGTCTATAGACAACCCTAGGACAGAACTGCTCTGACCCAAAATCGTTGGGCCGCGACGGGTGCCCGAATCCTACATGTCGAACATCCTTAAGCATGCATTTAAGATATATACTTGAATAACATAAGTAAGGGAAACCTATCCAAAAAACATATGTACTTATACATGCAGAATGAAGTGGGCGAGCCGGCAAGGCTGCTATAGACAATTATATACCCAAAACTGGAAGCTGACAAAGCCACCTTACCCAGGCATTTGGGCTGAAATGCCAGGGTCCCTGGACGGCCAGAAATCGAGTTTTGACGGGTTTTAAGTGTTTCCAAGTTAGAATAGAAGTCTTTGACATGTTTAGGGTTCATCCTAAACATATAAATAGACCCAAAAACATCACATTGAGGGACTTTTGACAGGGGGATTCGACAGAAGACTTCTGACAGTGGATTCTACTTAGTTTTTCTTCTCTTCTCTTCTTTAAGTTTTATAGTTTATTAGTTCTAGAGTATTGGGTGTTACATGAACGTTGTAGTTGAAGCTTGAATTATTCTTATTGTTTATCTTAATTGGTTTGTTTATTCAATCTTGTGCTTAATTATTCAATTGCTTGATCACAATTGACTACTATCTACGAATCTAGGGTTGAACTCGGGAGAGGGAATTCTAGATTGCATATAAGATTGGGTAGAGCAAGATCTTAACCCTTCAGGGGAGCGGATTTGCGGTTAGGATAGGAATATACCTAATCGCCTTGCTTGGTTATTATACGGGAATTATTAATGCGTTCTTGTTAATCCTGATTCCATAGGAATATAGGCATTAGGTTAGCTTGAATAGGCGAGTTGTACTTCGGGAGAAGGCTACGAGCAATATTAACCTCGTCAATCAATAAACCTGATTAGAAGATTTAGGTCGAAAACTCAACGTGATTGTTTAACAACCCATAACTCTAGAATATCAATTTACCTTGAATTCATCTTTAAGTTAGTTGTCTATTTAATCTTTTGATTTACTATTTTAGATTAATTCTAGTTAAATATTTGTTTGAGTTTAGTTTAGTGGATAGTTAATCACAAGTCCCTGTGGGTACGATATCTGGACTTAAAATCCTATATTACTTGTCGACCACGTACACTTGCGTGTGCATTGGGAAATCAACCAACAACAAAATCAAAAGCAGCTCCGGATCAAATAGAGCACGCCAACTCTCGCTGATCAAGGATCCTAAGAAGGGGGACCGTCAACTTGACTACCTGCACCTGTGGGCATGAACTCAGGCTCCGGGAAATAGGTCATCAGTACGAATAATGTACTGAGTATGTAAGGCATGAAAATCAGTACATAAGAGACATAAATGAAACATGTCATAAGGAATTCCGCCTGTAAGTATGAATAACTTTGTAAATTCTGAAACATTTATGATGTCATGCATGTGCGTATAAATGTCGTTCCATGCATAGGTATAGGTGTACATAACATCATCAAGCCTCTGAGGGCATCCTATCATAACATCATCAACATATACCAACTGATCAGGTGGTGGTGTGTAATAACGTTGTAACCCTTTCTCATATCCAATATACATATATATTAACGCCGTCTGGTCATGGGTCAATGTACATGTATAAATGAATGCAATGCATGAGAAGTACGTCAATAAAATTCTTCATATATATATATATATATATATATATATTTATATTTAACATTGCAGACAAGTGGAAATAATTAATGAGCTACACATCAAGCAAAAAAATGTATTCAAGTTATCCATTGCTCTTGACTTTATTGCTTTATTACTGATTTGTTTATTCCAAAGATACTAATAGAAGAAATGCATTTAAAGAAACTTATATATGCAGCCACACTGACTAATCATTTTCTAAGTACTACATGATGCTTATCTTAAGTCATTTCCCTGTAGCTATTCTCAAAATATTAGTTTTCTGAGAGTTGTCACAATGATACCATTGTGTTGTCAGAGTGTCATAAGACCAATTTGCTTCGATTAATATCATAAAATAAACTTTATCAACTTACCTATTTTCTGAGACCCATGAACAGACGAAAGAATAATAGGACACATGGAGAATCAAGAACATAGGCACCTCTAATACTTCTATGAATAGAGTCATTTTCTCGTTACGTTCATGTCAAATAGATCATGCCAAAAGAAATAATGGCTTAACCTTAACATACATGAGTCGATGCTCTTGACAATCCTCTAACACACGTTAATTGCGATAAAACACGGAACAAGTTGTATGAAAGCTTGAAGCAATAGCGTTGCTTATGCAAAGACCATCTTGACTAAACTTTTCCTTAAGTGATTAGAATTAATGTAACCATGAAATGGAATGGTTGGATGAAGCTCTTAGTATTGACATTACTAGTGCAGGGAAGGTTTGGTTGATATTCTTTCATAAGAGATTTGATTATCATCCTTAACTTTTTAGGTGGCCTTACCTAATTAATGCTTGGTATCACATTTCTTTCAAATTGTGACACCTTGCATGCTTTATTACTTAGTCATTAATTTGATAGGGATGCTTGTCACGTTGGGGGAAGGGGTCAAATCTTATCCCACTCTTTAATTAATTACCCAATAATTAATCAATTATCCACATAATTTAAGAATTATCTCAAATTACTTAAAATACTACTCATTTTTAATATAACTTATACATCATACTATCATGGTCATATGGTACCTTGTATGGTACTAGTCCATAAATATCGGGTATTATTGCTCGGATCGTATTTTATTCCAAAACGATAACCTTCAACGAAACTCATTTTCTTTAATTCGTGTACCCTTTATCCTTCATGGCACTTACTTATCGCTTGTTATAAATAGCATAAATATGTTAACCTCAAGATAATCTCATCCCCGAGCTTACGTCGATTAACTTATGACGAAACTTTAACGTACGAAAACGCGAGATGTTGTCCTTTTACCTCTGGGCATCTCCAAAGAACTTCCCTAGGTACCTTGTCATAAGCTTTTTCTCAATCAATAAACATCATGTGCAAATCCTTCGTCCTATCCATGTACTGTCACGACCCAAACTGAAGGGTCACAACGGGCACCCGGTGCCTTACTTAACCGAGTACCAAGGTAACATATCTTTATTATCGTACTATCATTGGTAGTTGGGCCAGCATGGCCACAACTATAAGTGGGAAAACACTGTATTAAGGAACCATATTTCTTAAAACATGAATACATATGGACTGTCAAGGCCTCTGACATATTGTACAAAATAAACCTCTGTCTACAAAGCCTCTAAGAGTATTTGACATCAAATGGGACAGGGTACCGGCCTACCCATAAGTCTGTAGAAAAATTCTGACATGATAACTCATAGTCTCGGCTGCACTCCGAATGAGGTGGAGTCTTACCGATCCTTCGCTGAAAGCTAACCTCGTCTACTATGAGAGCTCGTCAAACTGATTGTCTATACCTGCAGGCATGAATACAGCATCCCCAATAAAAGGACGTCAATACGAATAACGTACTGAGTATGTAAGGCACATAAATAAGTATATAAAAGACATGGATAAATGACTCAACCTGTAAGTCTGGATAACTCTGTAAATCCTGAAATACTTATAGTGTCATGCATATGCATATGAATGTCATGTCATGCATAGGTACACGTGTTCATAACATCATCAAGTCTCTGAGGGCATCCCATCATATCATCTCGGCTACTGTGGGCAAAACAATCATCAACATATACCAGTTGATCAGGTGGTGGTGCGTATATAACGCCGTAACCTTTTTCCCATATATATATATATATATATATAATGAATTATTTGTGTTAGTTGACATTTCCGAAGGATATTGCAAATGTGCTAATAAATCTCCTTGTGAGACACCCAGATGGTGCACTCTAAAATAGTACAGCTAGATATGAGTACTACAAAGATAGGTACCAAAAGTCCTGAAGAGATAAATATTACCTTAGCTTGGCTCCCGTCCCTAGTAGAGCGAGAATGTTAAAGCAACCCGAAGAGACAGGGGATGGAGCAAGGGGAGCTAAAATCAAAAGAAAGTCTTGATGAAGTTTTCAGAATAAGGTGATAGACAGAAAAGTTAGCAGGGGAATAAGAAGAGAGTTAATGAAGCATTACGAGTAAGATGTGATATATGGATAACAACGGTAAATCAAAAAAAAAGAAAGAAAAAAAAACATCATTACATAGATTATAGTCAAGGGAAGGAAAAGACGAAAGGTGACAGGTCTTGAGGCAACAAAAGAGTATAGGCCATAAAGTCATATCCTCATTTCGAGAAATAAGTTTGTGACTCTAACGTGATTACCAGGAGGATAAGTTAGATCCTAGAATAATAGAAATCAGTATGGACTGGTGAACAAGATAAACTAAACATGGATTAGGGACTTGTCGACATCATGAGAATTTCAGATTTCGTTCCGGCGAGAATAGAATGTACAACAAAAGAAGATTCATGAGAAATTCAGAGAATGGTCATTCAGGAAGACGCTTCCCTAAAGCAAGCAATGTGAGCAAAGTTCAGCTTAAGGGACGGTATGTGCTAGTTATACTAAGTGTCACCCTTGCGAGTAAGGAAAATTGTTATCCTTGGTACAAAAGGATTACTGCGAGGCAAGTAAGGGTCATTGATGATGTGAAAAGACGCCAAAGATGAAGAGGCAAAACATCTATATGCTAAAGGGGGCAATGTGGAATGATGTGGCATTAAGTCAGAATTAAGTGGTTCTAGTAATTATGGAATGGTAAAGGAAGAATGTGACAACATATATGTTGACAACAATATAGCCGTAGAAGACTCCGGTATAAGTTAAAGGAAATAATTGAGTCCAGGTCATAGATAAATGATTGAATTGTTAGAAGATTTTATCATGTATATTCCATAGCGCCCATGACGGGCTAAAGTAATAACTAATACCATGAGTCGCAGATCGAGAAAATTATTGGACCAACGAAGTAAATCAGGAATCTGATTATTGGACCCAGAAAATTATAGACATCGTGATTGAGAACATAGCGAAATCACTCTTAATATCAGAGGTACAAGACAGATAATACAACAACCATGTTCTATAACGGCTCTACGATACAGCCAGTTAGAAGAGTACCAGCCTCATAAGAAGCCAGTATGAAGCTTCCATCGGATTGTGTATATGCCAGGAGTGCAAGTATTATAATAAAGCTTCAAGTTGTGGATGTGAATTATACCTATGTGGAAGGGAGGTCATGAAAGAGATAGAGGATGTGATGTGATATTTTAAGGTAAGTAAGGTAAAGGTGAACAACGTACGAGATACTCAAATGCAGAAGGTTTTGAATCGTCCATACTTCTGATGGAAGACTAGAAACGCTGGGATTCAGTATCCAGGAATGATAGCGGCGTCGTCAGTGGCATATCATCCAACCTATGGTTTCTAGGTATCAAGAGGACTAGTTAAGAAATAAAGAAGAGTTAGAGATGATGCGATGTCTCGCTTAATGTTCCAGAATAACACAAGGAAATCTATGGTAGAAGCAATTTGAAGGAAGGTTGCGAGTAGTATAAATGGACATGTGTAAATCGTAAGCTAAATTATGGTAGAGCGACACGGTTTTAGAAAGACAAGAGTAAGGAAANGGGGGGGGGGGGGGCGAGTGAGAAGGTAATGAGAATGGATTAGTCCTCGGGATTAAGCCCATGGAAACAAAAGAGCTGATGGTTTCTCTAAGTTATAGAAAGCTCAATACAGCCTTAATGAACTCAAAGGAGTCTAAGACTAGTAGCATTTAGAAGAGATGGAATGCTGCCCTAGTTTAAAATACCCTCGTAAGGTGAATCATATTGGGATGCTATAAAAATATGGTTATGGAAATACAGGATCGCCCCGAGGTGGGTCAGGAAAATCACTTCAAATGTTCCTCGATGCAACGTGAGCCCTAGAGATTAATTAAGAGGTTTCAAGTTATCAATGGCAGATTGTTAATCATTATTGAAGTGAATCAACAATGGATGGACAAAAGTCACTAAGTATGAGATGAGATTAGGTCATCATTATTAAGATAAATAGTAATGAGAAAGCATTAAAGGACATACATTTATACATATGGGATAAGCAACGAAAGTAACCTGAAGTTTGGTAGCAAACTTCAATAACGATAAATCGAGGTAAGGGTTATGGTATAGTATGACCTACTTAGATACAGTAGAGTCATGTAATATCAATATTTGTAAGTTCAACAAAGTACCGAGCGAAGAACTTCAGTATACTTATAGATTCCATAGGGACATTTTATAAAGCTATGTTATGTTCACAAAGTGAGGCCTAGAGCTTGGCTAACAGCTGGAAGGAAGAGTAGCATAGGCGCACATATAAGGAAAAAGTCGTACAGGCTGCATGACAGAAGGTAGCAAGAATTACGAGATTGGAAGAATTCCGACCACATGCCGTGGTATGAGAAAGAGACTTACAGGTGGGAATACCCTGGACTTTGGATTTATTCACAGAACAATTGCCTAAATGGTAAGGAGGCAATAAGGTATTCACAACAACTATAAGTTATGATACTGATAAGTGCATCAGTCAACATTCGAGGACGAATGTTCCAAAGAGGGGAATGATGTTACACCCCATATTTTCGTACGTGAAAGTACGCCATAAATAAATTGATGGAAGCTCAGAAATGAGATGTTACATCCCGATTTTTATACGTTAAAGTTTCGTCATAAGTTAATCAACGTAAGTTCGGGAATGAGATTATTTTGAGATTATAAGTATTACACTATTTCAAATAAGTGATAAGTAAATTCGTGAAGGTGAGAGGGTAAGCAAATCGAAGAAAGTGAGTTTCGTCAAAGTTCGTCAATTTGGAATAAAATACGTTCCGAGCTATAATACCCGATATTTATGGACTAGTACCATACAACGTACCACATGACCATGATTGCAAGGTGTATAAAGTATATTAAAAGTGAGTAGTATTTTAAGTAATTGGAGATAATTTTTAATTATTTTAATTTATTAGTTAATGGGGAAATTAATAAGTTAATTAAAATTAGTGGGTAATTAATTGATAAACTTGGATAAGACCAAGAGACCCAACATGGCAGCCCCAAATAATGAATAAGCTTTAGGTGGAAACCTTAGAAGCCTTTAGGAAGGTTAGTCATCCTAAGTGGGGCCCCCCTAAAGGATAAAGGCATCATTCCTTAGTTCAAAAATAAATTGTTAAGAAAAGAGTTTCAGCAAATATTTCTTGCATGCCAACGTTACATCTCTTAAGAAAGAGTTTTATCAAAGACGATTTTGCAGTAAGCAACGTTATTGCTTCGAGCATTTCATACGAATTGTTCCCTACTTTGATCCGCTGTTACGTGTTATCGCAATTGATGTGTGTTAGAGGGACTGTTAAGAAAATCGGTTCAGGTATGTTAAGGCTATCCCTTCTTTATTTTGGCATGATCTAATACAAACGAAATGAGCAAGTGCACAATTTCCATAAATGACTATATTCATAGAAATGATGCTTATGTTCTTGATTCCCCATGTGTCCTATTGTTCTATCATCTGTTCATAGGTCTCAGAAAATACTTAAGTTGATCAAGTTTATTTTATTATATTAATCAAAGGCATAATGGCCTTATGACACTCCGAAAGATTTTATTGACGTACTTCTCATGCATTGAATTCATTTACATTGACCCATGACCAGATGACGTTATATACACATATATGTGTATATATATATGGGATATGGGAAAAGGTTACGGCGTTTTATATGCACCACCACCTGATCAACTGGTATATGTTGAAGATTTTGCCCATAGTGGCCGAGATGATATGATGGGATGCCCTCAGAGGCTTGATGATTTTATGAGCACATGTACCTACGTACAACATGACATTCATACGCATATTCATGACACTATAAGTATTTCATGATTTACAGAGTTATCCAGACTTACATGTCGAGTTTTTTACTCCATGTTTCTCTCATGTCTATTATTTACAGATTTTCATTCCTTACATACTTGGTACACTATTTGTACTGATGTCCCTTTTCCCTGGGGACTCTGTGCTTCATGCCCGCAGGTCCTGATATGTCGGGGCCCTGTCCCAGCCTTATGACATATATGTACTCTTCGAGGCTTGTAGACATATGTCATGTATATGAAATATTGTATGGCTTTGTCAGCCTATGTTCAGTGGACAAGTGATTATTTGGGCCTTATAGGCCCCGTACGTCATATGTATAAGTCTGTGTATCAGGTTGGGTCATTTTATGTCGAGTGTTCCCTCATGCTTTATTCTTGTTACCCTATACGACCCTTCTGGCCCATTTACCCATGTTGATATAATGAGAAAGATATGTTATGTCGGTACTCGATTGAGTAAGGTACTGGGTTCCTGTCGCGGCCCATCGGTTTGGGTCTTGACAAAAGTGGTATCAGAGCAGTCCTGTCCTAGAGAGTCTATAAGCCGTGTCTAGAGTCTTGTTTATGGGTGTGTTGTGCACCACACTTATAAGTAGGATGCTACAGGGCATTTAGGACTATCACTCTTTCTTCTTACTGTAGATCGTGTGGTAGATCTCACTTATAAGAATTCAAATTCCTAACTTCTATTTTATTCGTAATAAGATGATACCTACATCCAGAAAGATAGTTGGTACGAGATTCAATGTGGCTATGGAAGAGTTAAGTCAGAGGAACTCGATTTTTCATGATGCTTATGATGAGATTTGTAAGGTCTTCAGTAGATCATGTGTGTACTAAGATGTGTAAGCCTTTTGATAATAAGCCTTAAGGCAGGAATATCTATCCACTCATATAGTGAAAGGCAATGAGAGATTCAAAAGATAGATACAAATTTCAACAAGTAAAAGAAGCAAGATAAAGAAGGGTACGAGGTGCGCAGTTAATGAAGATTATTAGTATTTACAATTCAGGCAGAGGAATATAAGCCTTTTGAGTTACCTTCAACAATAACAGAGGTATGTACAATTGGCCACACCCATCTCATTTATGCCTTATGGGGGCTAACAGAAGTAGTATAAGAGAAGGACCGATATCAGGATCCAGCTGGGGTTAGAATGGCCCAAAATGGTGGATGGATTATTTGCGTTGGTTGACATTTCCAAAGGATATTGCAAATGTGCTAATAAATCTCCTTGTGAGACACCTAGATGGTGCACTCTAGAATAGTACAGCTAAATATGAATACTAGAATGTTCAAAGATAGGCACTGGAATCCTAAAGGGAAAAATATTACCTTATTATTGCTCCCATCCCTAGTAGATAGAGAATGTCTTGTTCGAGTTTTCAGAATAAAGTGAAAAACATAAATATTAGCAGGGAAATAAGAAGAGATATAATGAGGCATTATGAGTAAGATGTGATACATGGATGGCAATGGTAGATAAAAAAATGACAGTATTACAGAGTCTATTGGCAAGGGAAGGAAAATACGAGAGGTGACAAGCCTTGAGGCAACAAAAGAGTATAGGCCATAAAGTCACATCCTCATTTTGAGAAATAAGTTCGTGACTCTAATGTGATTACCAGAAGGAAAAGTTAAACCCCAGAGTAATAGAAATCAGTATGAATTAGTGAACAAGATAAACTAAACATGAATTAGGGACTGAGTGATTTAATAATGGTCGACATCATGAGAATTTCAGATTGTGTTCAGGCGATAATAGAATAGACACAAAAGAAGATTCATGCGAAATTTTGAGAATGGTCATTCAGGAAGACGCTTCCCCAAAGCAAGCAGTGTGAGCAAAGTAAAGCTTAAGGGACTGTATGTGCCAGTTACACCAAGTGTCACCCTCGCGAGTAAGGAAATTTGTTATCCTTAGTACAGAAGAATTGCCGCAACACGGTCATCAATGATGTGAAAGGATGCCAAAGATGAAGTGTAAAACATTTATACATAGATCATCGTAGCACTAAATGTTAGTATTTCCCCTAAAAGGGGGAATATGGAGTGATGTGTCATTAAGTCAGAATTAAGTATTTCTAGTAACTATGAAATGGTAAAGGAAGAATGCGATAAAAATGAGAATGGGATGATGTTGCACTTATTAAATCCTACAGATATGATTCCAGAACATCATGCAAACACGACGTTAAGGGTTCTTGCCCGAGATCTTATTGATAGATAAGGAGCCAGTACGAGATGTTACTTAAGACAAATGAAATAACCCAAGAAAGATTATGCGGAATATTAATATGAGAATGGCCCAACGAGTAGTTAGTAGTTGATTCAGGAAAAGACTAGTTTTATGGCTAGACATGAGGATATAGACAAATCAACAGATCGTGCAAGATAAACATAGTGAACCCAATATGGGGAATTTAGTCTCGCAGATATATCATCGTGATCCTTGAGAAATATTCAGATAGGAGTTGGGGTAGTTAAAAGTGCCGTATAAATGTTACGGAAATAAAAGAGAGTTCCACTGGGAAATAGTCAAGGGCATGGAGGTAAGCAAGTAAATATTATTACAAGTTAGAAAGAACATCAAAAATTCTGTCGGATAAACGATGTAATAAGCTCGCAGCTTTACAAGAGTCAGAGGGTCTTCCCTAAGTACTACAACGAAAGACTAGCTGAGGAAATAAGGAAGAAGGCTTCAACCTAATCACAATGACCTAAAGAAGAAATGGTCTTGTAACAACAGTCTCACAACAACATTGTATGCACCCCATAAGAAAGTGGCACCTATCGTGGCTAATGAACGAGAAGAAAAAAAAAATCAAAAGGTGATACTCAAGATCATATGAGTTTTATGGAATTCCAACATGTGTGGGCACTAAGATAAGCCAAGTATTCATGATACAAATGGCAGAACAACCAAGAAAACCAATTGCTTGCATTTAAAGAAAGCTGAGAAATTACGAAAGGAATTATTCGAGCAATGATCCAGAGTTAGTTACGTTGTGAACACACTTAAGATTTCAGAGTATTATCTAAGAAAGGTTGGAAATCATACAACCGCAAAAGACTTCCGGTATAAGTTAAAAAAAAAAATTGAGTTCAGTTCATAGACAAATTATTGAATTGTTAAAATATTGTGTCATGGATATTTCATAGTGTCCATGAAGGGCTAACATAATAACTAATACCAAGAGTCGCAGATTGGAAGATAGCTTAAGCATACATAAAAGCTGATCAGAAGGAAGAGCAAACTAAAGAGTTACATCAACCAAAGTAAATCAGGAGTCTGATTATTGGACCCAGAAAATTATAGACCTCGTGATTGAGAACTGTAACGACCCGGCTGGTCGTTCCGAGAGTTTAGCCCGTTTCCCCCATTTCTGCTTCATTGTTTGTGTGGTTCATCTCTTTTGTGTTGTGTTGGGTTGGTTGGCTCGGGTTCAGAGTGATTGTGGAGAGAAATGAGACACCTAGTCTCTTAGCTTGGTTCAATAGTTAGAAAAGTCAATCGGAAGTGGTTTTTATGGTTCGGATGGCTTCGTTAGGTGATTTGGGACTTAGAAGTGTATTCAGAATGTTATTCGGAGTCCCGTGGTATAATTATGCTTGAATTAGAGAAATAGGATTTTTGGCGATTCCCGGACGATAGTGGAAAATTAGCTATCGGGGTCTGAACGAAATTCCAGAATTCGAAACAGGTTCGTAGTGTCATTTTGGGATGTGTATGTAAAATTTCAGGTCATTCAGACGTGGTTTGGTTAGTTTCAGCATTGTTGGCGAATTTCAGAAGTTTAGAAATCCTTAGGCTTGAATTACAAGTAAATTTGGTGGTTTGGGAGTTCTGAGGGTTCGACTAATTCCGTGGGATGATATGTGATGTGTTGGTATAATTGGTTGAGGCCCCGAGGGGCTCGGGATTCATTTCGGATGGTTAACGGAAGTTTGAACTTGGAAAGTGCAGCAAAGCTACTACTGGTGCCAGTTTACTGGTGTGGTCGCACTTGCGTATAGGGAGCCGCAGGTGCGATGATCGTAGGTGCGGTGGGCCATGCACAAATGCGAAAAAAGGAAGGCTGGCATGGGAGCGCAGATGCGATATTTTGGTCGCACCTGCGAGCCCCCAGGTACAAGGTGAGGGCCGCAGATGCGGAAGTTTGGGATTTAAGTCATGGTCACAGGTGCGCACCTGGGACCGCAGGTGCGAGAAATGTTCCGCAAGTGCGGTGATCGCTGGGCAGAAAGTATAAAAGGATGCCTTCGCAAATTTTCTTATATTTCACCATTTTTGAAGACGAGTTTGGAGCTTTTTGAGGGATTTTGAAGAGGGATTCAAGGGGAACACATTGAGGTAACGTTTTTGAAACCTAATACTCGATTCTATGTTGGTATTTGACTGATTAATCATGAAATTTGTGGGATTTAATGGTGTAATTTGAGGGGTTAGGGCTTGGAAACGTGAGACTTTGATTTAAGTATTTGAGGGGTCATCTGTCGTCGATTTTTGATGTATTTGGTATGTATGGACTCGTGAAAGTGTAAGGATTCTAGTTTTGTGATTTTTGTCGAGTTCCGAGACGTAGACTCGGGGGTCAGATTTGGCCGAATACGGGATTTGTGATTTAATCTGATAATTTTGATGTGGGCTTCGCTCCTTTAGCATTTATTAATGATATAATACTGATTTTGGTTAGATTCGGGGCAATTTGTGGCCGAGTCAAGCGGCAAGGGCATTGCGGAGTCGAGTTTTTGCTTGATTGAGGTAAGTAACGCTTCCAATCTTGGTTCTGAGGGTTCAAAACCCCAAGCTATGTGTTACATGATTAGAATTGGGTGACGCACATGCCAAGTGATGGGCGTGCAGGCGTGCACCGTGTGATTCGTGACCCGGTTCATTCCATGGCACCATTTGTTAGTTCTTTCTTGTTGATATCTGTGCTTCTGTCAATGTAACTGATGTGAACATTCTAGAAATCATGCTAAATATTTTGTTAAGGCTTCACGCCGATACTGTTGAGACCCGAGCGGTCGTCTTAATGTGAACATGTTATAGATCATGCTAGATATTATGTTAAGGCTTTACGCCGATGTTGTTGAGACCCGAGTGGTCGTTCATTTCTGTCATCTCATGTGTTTCATTGATATTATATGCTCAGTCCTGTCATTGCATATCTTATCATGTCTCAGTCTCGGTAATTATTGTTTTGCACATTATATCTTTAATTCGGGCGAGTTCATACATTGTGAGCCCATGTGAGCGAGACTGGAGAGTGATGACTGAGTGAGGTTGAGAGCCTGATATTGAGTGATAGATATATGGATCGGGCAGCACACCGCAACGGTATTGGATTGGGCCGCACGCCGCAGCGGTATTAGGTCGGGCTGCACGCCGCAGCGATATAGCGCTTGGGCTGTAAGAGCCCCTCCGGAGTCTGTAATACACCCCCAGTGAGTGTAGTGATATTTGAGGGATGGATCTTCCCTGGACATGGATCTTGTCCGAAGTGTTTATGGTTGGAGATGGATCTTCTCCACGAGGCTGGATCGGCCTATTTCCTTCAGTACTGAGCGATTAAGATCAGTGACGTGTGTACGTATTCTGGGATGGACCTTCCCTAGGCCGTTGAGCCATATACAGTACCGAGTGGTTGTGAGGTGTATCATCATCGGGAGATGGATCTTCTCCTTAAGGCTGGATCAACCTTCCTCAGTACTGAGTGACTTCTGTGTGATGTGTATATATTCTGGGAGGGATCTTCCCTGGGCCATGCGATCCATATACAATACTGAGTGGATGAGTATTTGAGAGTGGGAGCACATAGTGCATTTCATACTGTTGATGTAGTGGCATGTAGAATACGTTGAGGTATATATGTTAAACTGTTCGGAACTGTGTTTATCTTATCACTTGAGTGGTCTAGTTAACTGATTGTATGCCTAAATTTCTGTACATTTATTTTGTCATAAATGGGAAGTTTCGTCCGTCACTAACTCTCAGTCCACAGGTTGGGCTTGTTACTTACTGAGTTGGTGTACTCACGTTACCCTCTGCACCTTATGTGCAGATTCAGGTGCCAGGACTGAGTGAGAGCTGGTTTTTGGGAGCACTTCGGAGATTGCAAGGTAGATGCACGGCGTCCGCAACCTTGTCTCTCCTTCCTATTAGTCATTTTGCTTATTCTCAGACTTGTTTGTAGTAAGGGAACATTACCAGATTTTGTATTCTCTTTTTAGTTTCTCATGACTGATGACTCCAGGTTTTGGGGCTGTATTTAAATGTTTTTACCTACCTTTATTTGTTTTCAAATGCTAAAACGAAATATTTATGAAATACTGGTTGATATTGAATCAAACGAAAGTTTTCTTATGTTATGCATAGTTAATTGGCTAGCCTAGTATCACGATAGGTGCCATCACGACCAGGTTGGTTTTCGGGTCGTGACAAGAACATTGCAGAATCACTCTTAATATCAAAAGTACAAGAGAGATAGTACAGTAGCCAATAAAATCAATTAGAAAAGTACCAGCCTCATAAGAAGTCAATATGAAACTCTCACCGGATTGTGTATGCACCAGAGGTGCAAGTATTATTATAGAACTTCAAGTTGTGGATGTGAACCATACCTATGTGGAAGGGAGGTCACGAAAGAGATAGAAGAATGTGAGGCGATATTTTAAGGTGAACAATGTACGAGATACTCACGTGCAGAAGGTTGTGAGTAGTCCATACTTCAGATAAAAGGCTAGAAGCATTGGGATTCAGTATCCAGGAATGATAGCGGCATCACAGTGGCATATCTTCCAACCTATGGTTTTTAAATACTGAGAGGTCTAGATAAGAGAGTAGATAAAAAGTTAGAGACGATGTGATCGCTTGATGTTCCAGAATTACACAAGGAAATCTATGGTGCAAGCAAGTTGAAGGAAGGTTGCGAGTAATATAAATATATTCGTGTAGGTCGCAAGCTAAAGTAGTAAAGAGACAAGGTTTTAGGAAGACAGGAGTAATGATAAGAAAAGGGCGAATGAGAAGGTGACAAGAATAGATAAGTCCTCAGAATTAAGCCCATGAAAACAAGAGAGCTAATGGTTTCTCTAAGTTATAGAAAGCTTAGTATAGCCTGAATAAACTCAAAGGAGTCTAAGACTAGTAGCATTAGAAGAGATGGAATGCTGCCCTAGTAGTAGCATGAGGGTATAATTTTGATAGACAAAGGATGACGTTTGGGCATTCGATTGAGTAATGATTGGAAAAAAAAGGATTTCATGAATTGTACAGGATTAAAGGACCCACGTACTTATAAAACTTTTACTAAAATACTCCACTTAAAAGAAAATACCATACTAACATAATATCTAACGATATCAAGGTTGTAAACTTACAGGGTCTCATAATAATAATGTCTTAAACCCTCTATAACCTCCTAATAGACAAAATTTCGAATTCATGCGGATTTACTACGGCACATCCTAATGCTAGGTACGGGATGTAACATCCTTCCCTCCTTTAGAAACATTCATCCTCGGATGTTAACTCTTTGAGATTTTAAAACTCTCGTTAGGGTCTCCTCTGTATACTAAACTAAACCCAAACCTCTATCTGAGCTCTGGACTATTCACAACCTTTTGTACTGGAGTATCTCATATCTTCTTCACCTTTACCTTACTTACCTTTCAATCTTGCATCGTATCTTCTGTTTCTTTCATAACTTCCCTTCCACATAAGTAGAAATTATATTTACGCCTTAAAGCCCTATTGTGATAGCACCTCTAGTGCATACAAAATTTGGTGGAAACTTTATACTGACTTCTTATGAGATAGCTCTATGGCACGATCTGGAAACAAAAGAAGGGTAACATTTCTTAAATGCCCTATAGCCTCTCAATTATAAAGCTGGCGCCCAACACACCCATAAGTGAGACTCTACTAGACACGACTTTATAGACTCCCTAGGACACGACCTGCTCTGATACCACTTTGTCACGCCCCAAACTGGGGAGGCGTGGCTGGCACCCGGTGCCGTACTAGCCCGAGCGAACCACTCTGTAACTCATTTTTTTTCTAACTATCATGGGCCAACATGGCCACAACTTGTAATGTACAACTATAAGTGGGCAAGCGTTGTATCAATGAACCATCGTTCTTAAAACATGAATACATATGGGCCATCAAGGTCTCTGACATACTATATAAAATGAACCTTTGTCTACAAAGCATCTAAAATTAGGCAACAAATGGTGTCGGGTACCGGCCTACCCATTGTCTGTAGCAAAACTCTGACACGACAACTCATAGACTCGGTTGCACTCCGAATGGGGTGGAGTCTTACCAATATCTCGATGAATGCCAATCTCGTCTACTATGAGGGCTCGTCGACCTATTTATCTATACCTGCAGGCATGAATGCAACGTCCCCAACAAACGGACGTCAGTACGAATAGTGTACTGAGTATGTAAGGAAGAAGTAAAACATAACAATAAGTCAACATTAATTAAAGACATATAAGAATCAACCTGAATCTCTGAAGTGATACACACACACACACACACACACACACACACATATATATATATACACACACACACACACACACACACACAATGCTTCTCTTTGAGATTGTTTCTATTATCCATATCGTATGATGCATGACTGCCCAACAGATCAGTGGTAACTGCCCGACCGTCCATAGCACGATGGTAAATGCATGATTGCCCGACCGACCGTAGCTCGGTGGTAAATATGTAACTACCCAACCGACCGTAGCTAGGTTGTAAATGCATGACTGCCCGACCGGCCGTAGCTCGATGGTAAATGTGTAACTGCCCAACCGGTCGTACTCGGTGGTAAATGAATATGTGACTGCCCAACCGGTGGTAAATAATGATACATAACTGCCCAACCGGTGGTAACTGCCCGACCGACCATAACACGCTGGTAAATGAATATGCATTGTATCACTATATTATGAGCATTAAGATCTTTATCATATACCAAAATAGAGACTTAGGAACATACTTAAACATGCTTGAATATCATTTTACAAAAATGAATAACATAGACATCCTTAACTGCTAAGAATAGAACCACTTATGGAATAGCATTACATTTACGTATCGTCACTTGGATCATGCCAAAAGAAAGAAGGGATAGCCTTAATATACCTGAGCCGATTCTCTTGACAATCCCTCTAACACATGTCTTTTGCGAAAAACACATAACGACGGATCAAATTAGGGAAAAATTCGTATAATATTCTTGAGAAAGATTTCACCGTACTCCCTTAGAATCACAAATCTCACACTTTGAAGTTTCAAATGAATGTATTAAGTTTGATCGTTAATTTGCAAATCTAGTATCCCACTTTAAGACTTATGAACAAAGTTGCTAATTAGAAAGGGAATTATGTTTACTACAAAAAAGAGATCAATAGGCTGTACATCTCTTTTGCCTTTTTGATAACATTTCTCAATCAAAATAAGATAAAGGTAACCTTTCCACCTTGCAAAGTGATTTAGTAGTCACGTAGTGGATCACATGTTATTACCACGTTGAAGTTCTTATCCAAATATATTGATTACTTAGTTAATCTCCCACTAAAATCAATAATTACCTAATTATCTATATAATTAAAATTATCTCAAATTACTTATCATACTACTTACTTTTAACATACTTTATACATCTTGCTATCATGGTCATGTACTATATTACTAGTCCATAAATACGGGGTATTATAGCTTGAACCATATTTTATCGCCAAATGTCAAACTTCGACCAACCTCATTTTCTTCAATTCGTTTACCCTCTCACCTTCATGACTTTACTTACCACTTGTTATAAATATCATAAGCACTTATAACCTCAAAGATAGTTTTGTCCTCATCCTAAAGTACTACTATTACAATATTAAAATAATAAATTGTGGTACCATATAAAATCAATACATACACTATTATTTCGTTAAAACATCCATGTAAAAATACATATATTTTCTCAACTTTTAATTTTTCTAATCTCGTATAAAGAGTACAAATTTTTGTACGCTTAATTCTAAAAAGGGTAAAAACATAACCTTCTTTCGTGAGAAAATAACTTCTATTTTTTTTTTTACAATAAAGAAAATCTTGTTTATAAACTTTCTCATATTCTGTGTATAATTCACCATATCTGAAAGTAGTAGTAATGGTAACTATCCAAAATTATACTTATAAAACTTTTACTAAAATACTCCACTTAAAAGAAAATACCACACTAACATAATATCTAACGGTATCAAGGTTGTAAACTTACAAGGTCTCATAATAATAATGTCTTGTCTTAAATCCTCTCTAACCTCCTAATAGACAAAATCCCTTCGAACTCATGTGGATTTACTACGGCACATCCTAATGCTAAGGTACGGGATGCAACATTCATGTTGGAATCAATTGGATCCTTTGCTACCATCTCTTTCATCTTACCTCCCCTTTCAAAAGGTCTTTCAACACTTGGCCGCACCAAAATCACAAGAAATAAAACAAGAAATATTTAGTGGGTTAGAAAGTAAAAAAATATTTTTCTTGCATACACCCTCTTTGTCTTTTATCACAAGACTAACCTTATCCTCACCCTTATCCTCTTCCCTCTCACCAAGTTTTTCTTCTTTTTTTCACTCAAACCCTCTTGTTTCTCAACCTCACAACTTTTTTTCTATCTTATGGCCTTCTCTCTTTTCTTTCCTCTCAAGCTTACTCTTTTCCTCACTTGACATCCCACTCTTTTCACTCAACACAACCTCTCCTTTTCCTCTCATGGAATGTCAATATGCACTCCCTTACGCCTCTCATTCTTTTCTCTCTCATATTTTTCCATTGTTACACCCCACAATATTACGATGATATTACACTTCGCAGTATTAAGTTACGACGATGTTGCACCCTGTAGTATTGTACGATGAATTTGTCGTAAGGTAATTGACATCAGTCCAAGAAAATGATTATTTGGAGGTTATAAGGATTATGGTATTTCACAAGTAATGAGAAAATTCGTGAATGTGAAAAGGGAAGCAAGTCAAAGAAAATAAATTTTCGTCAAAGTTTGGCATTTTGGGGTAAAATACGGGCCGAGGGTTAATACCCGATATTTACGGACTTGTACCATACAAGATACTATATGACCATGATAGTGGGATATATAATGTGTATTAAAAATAAGTAGAATTTTAAATAATTTGAGATAATTTTAATTACCGAGTAGCGGGATATTACCGAATTAAATTAATTAAAAACATTGGATAATGATGGAAAAAGTAACGTGACAGAAGCCACATTCTAATCAAATGACTAAGAGTCATTTTAGATTACGTGGCAATCTAGTATGTTAGTTACAAGACATCTCATGCTTAACATTTTTATTTTCCAACAACACTTTAATTCCAGGACATTTAACAAAAGCTTCCATAGCTTCAGTAACCAAATTCTAATGTTTTTATTAAGTTTAATCTCTTTAACTTCACCAAGACTTTACTAACTCTTTTCATAGTTAATGATACATTTTAATATCATAATTACTTAAGGAAAAATTCAGCCAAGATGGTGTTTGCACAAGAAACATTATTGCTTCGAGCTTTCATACAATTTGTTCTGTATTTTTTTGCAATTAACGGGTGTTAGAGGATTGTCAAGAGAATCTACTCAGGTATGTTAAGGCTATCCCTTCTTTATTTTGGCATGGTCCAAATTATACGGAAGAAACGAGCAAACTCATGGTTTCCATAAATTACTCTATTCATAGAAATACTAGGGGTGTCTATGTTCTTGATTCCCCATGTGAATTATTATTATCTTCTGTTCATGGGTCTCGAAAATACGTATGTTGGTAAAGTTCATTTCATGATATTAATCAGAGGCATAATGACCTTATGACGTACCGGGTGCCCGTCGCGGCCCATCGGTTTGGGTCGTGACAAAAGTGGTATCAAAGCAGTTTTGTCCTAGCGAGTCTACAAGCCGTGTCTAGTAGAGTCTTGTTTATGGGTGTGTCGTGCACCACACTTATAAGCAGGAGGCTACAGGACATTTAGGATTGTCAATCTTTCTTCTTACTCTAGATTGTGTGGTAGAGCTCGCTTATAAGAAATTCCAAAATAGTATTTTTATTCGTAATAAGACGATGCCTACGTTCAGAAAGATGATCGATATGAGATATAGATATGGAAGTGTTAAATTAGAGGAACTCGACTTTTGTATCATGCTTATGATAAGTAAGTATGAGGTCTTCAGCAGATCATGTGCGTACTGAAAGGTGCAAGCCTCTTGATAAGGAGCCTTAAGGCAAGAATGCCTATCCACCTCTATGGTGAAAGACAATGAGAGATTAAGAAGATAAATACAAGTTTCAACAAGCAAAAGAAGCAAGATGAAGAAGGGTACGAGGCGCCCAGTTAATGAAGGTTAATAGCGTTTATAATTAAGGCAGAGGAACATAAGCCTTTTGAGTTATATTCAACAGTAACAGGGGTATGTACAATTGGTCACACCCATTTCAGTTATGCCCTGTGGGGGCTAGCAGGTGTAGATTAAGAAGAGGACGGGATATCACGATCCAAATGGGGTTAGTGTGGCCCAAAATAGTGAATGGATTGTTTGCTTTTGTTGGCATTTGCGAAGGGTATTACAAATGTGCCAATAGATTTTCTTGTGAGACACCCAGATGGTGCGCCCTAGAATATTACGATTAGATGTGAATACTAGCATTCTAAAGATAGGCACTGAAAGCCTGTATGGGATAAATATTACCTTAAGTGTGGCTCTCATCCCTAGTAGAGCGAGGATGTTTAGCAACCCAAAGAGCCATAGATGGATCAAAGAGAAGCTAAAAGCGAAAGAATGTCGTATTGAAGTTTTCACAAGAAAAGGGATATGCAGAAATATTAGCAGAGGAATGAGAAGAGAGATAAGGAAGTACTATGAATAAGGTGTGATACATGGATGAAAACAGTAGAGTGTTACAGAACCTATAGTCAAATGAAATAAGAGACGAAAGGTGATGGGCCTTAAGACGACGAAAAAGTATAGGCCATAAGGTTATATCCTCATTTCGAGAAATAAGTTTGTAACTCCAACGCGACTACCAGAGGGGAGAGTTAATCCCTAGAGTAACAGAAATCAGTATGGACTGGCAAACAAGATAAACTAAATATGAATTAGGGACTGAATGATTGGGAAGTACTCCGCATCATGGGAATTTCAAATTTTGTTCCAGCGGTAATAGAAGGGACCACAGAAGAAGATTCACGATGAATACAGAGAGTAGTAATTCAGGGAGACGCTTCCCTGGAGCAAGCAATGTGAGCAAAGTTAAGCTTAAGAGATTGTATGTGCCAGTTACACTAAGTGTCACCCTCGCGAGTAAGGGAATTTGTCATCCTTGGTACAGAAGAATTCCCGCAAGGCGAGTAAGGATCATTGATGTTGAGAAACGACGCCAAATATGAAGAGGTAATATATATATATAGGTAGATCCTCGTGGCTTCAGTTTTTAGTACATTCCAAAGGGGGGAATATGGAGTAATGTGGCATTAAGCCAAAATTAAGTGGTTCTAGTGACTATGGAATGGTAAAGGAAGAATGCGATAAATAAAAGAGGAATGAGATGGAACTTATCCAAATCTTACAGATACGTACGATTCAAGAATATTGTGCAAGCACGACGTCAAGGAGAGGAAGTAAAGGTTCCTGCCCGAGCTGTTATTAATAAATAAGGAGCCAGTGTGAGACTTAAGACAAAGGAAATAACCCAAGAAAGATTACAAGGAATATTAATATGAGAATGGGCCAACGAGTAGTTAGTAATTGGTCAGGAAGATCCCAGTTATGGCTAAACAGGAGGTTACAAATGAGTCATAAGATCGTGTGAGATAAATAAAGTAGAACCCAACATGGAGAGTTTAGCCTCGAAGAATATCATTACAATACTTGAGATATATTCAAACAAGAGTCGGGGTAGCTAAAGACACCGTATGAGTGTTACGGGGATAAAAGAAAGTGCCACTGGGAAGGCAGTCAAAATATCAGTTCAGAAACAACCATACGAGCACAAGGGCATGGAGATAAATAACTACGGATAAGTATAGGAAAGGAAGGACATCAGAAGGTCTGTCGAGTATACGATGTAATAAGCTCGCCTCTTTATAAGAGTCAGAGGGTCTTCCCTAAGTACTACGATGAAAGACTAGCTGAGGAAATAAGGAATAAGGCTTCAACCTCAGTACAACGACCTAAAGAGGAAATGGTCGTGTGACAATAGTCTCAAAACAACATTGTATGCACTTCCTAAGAAAGTGACACCTACAATGGCTAATGAACAGGTAGTAAAATCAGAAGTGATATCCAGGATCATATGAGTTGTATGGAATTTCAATATATATGAGCACTACGATAAGCTAAGTATGGACGCAACAGGGGGGTAAAAAGATCAGGAAAAGTAATAACTTACGTTGACAGAAAGCTAAGATGGAACAAAAGAATTATTTGATCAATGATCCAGAGTTAGTATGTTATGGATACACTCAAGATTTTGGAGCATTATCCAGGCAGCATATTTGTTGACAATCATACTGCCATAGAAGACTCCGGTATAAGTTTAAAGAAAGAGATAAGCCCAGTACATAGACAAAAGATTGAATTGTTAGAAGATTGTATCATGGATATTCCATAATGCCCATGAAAGACTAAAGTAATAACTGATACCATGAGCCACATATCGGAAGATAGCTTAAGCCTACATAAAGGTTGATCAGAAGGAAGAGGAAACTAAAGAATTACACCACCTAAGTAAATCAGGAGTCTGATTATTGGACCTAGAAAAATTATAGAAGTTGTGCTGGAGAACATGACAGAATCACTCTTAATATCAGATATTTAAGAAAAATAACACAACAATAATAATCTATAATGGCTCTACAAGAAAGCCAGTTAGAAGAAGTACCATCCTCATAAGAAGTCAGCACGAAGCTCCCACCGGATTGTGTATATACCAGAGGTGTGAATATATGAATAAGAACTTCAAGTTATGGACGTGAATTACACCTAGGTGGAAGGGAGGTCACAAAAGAGATAGAAGATACGATGCGAGATTTTAAGGTAAGTAAGGTAAAGGTGAACAACGTAAGAGATACTCAAAGGAAGAAGATCATGAATAGTCCATACTTTGGATAAAAGGCTATAAACACAACGATCCAATAACCGAGAATGATAACGGCATGTCTTCCAGCCTATGATTTCTAAGTATTGAGAGATTTTATTGCGTATTTCATATGCATTTCATGCATTTACATATGCACATTGACCCATGATCAGCTGGCGTTATATACGCGTATATATGTATATATGTATATAGGATATGGGAAAAGGTTACGGCTTTATATACGCACCACCACCTGATAAGCTAGTATATGATGATGATGTTGCCCACAGTGGCTGAAATATGGTTCAAACGGAGTTATATACACGTATATATGTATGTACATTCAAACGGCATTATATACGCATATATATGTATGTATATATATATATGGGATATGGGAAGGTTATGGCATTATATACGCACCACCACCTGATCAGCTGGTATACGATGATGATTTTACCCATAGTGGCCGAGATGATATGATGGGATGCTCTCAGAGGCCGATGATGTTATGAAACATATACCTATGCACGACGTGACATTCATATGCATATGCATGCTGCTAAAAGTGATTTACGCTTTACAAAGTTATTCAGACTTACAAATTGAGTCATGTACTCTATATTTCTTCCATGTCTCTTATGTACATTATGTGCCTTACATACTCGGTACATTATTCGTACTGACGTTCCTTTTGCCTGGGGACGCTGCGTTTCATGCCCGCAGGTCCCGATAGACAGGTCGAGAGCCCTCCAAGTAGGCTCTCAGCTCAGCGGAAGATGTTGGTGCACTCCATTTGCTTCGGAGTCACTTGTTTGGTTAGTATGATTTAGACGGGTATTGTTTGGTATGGCGGGGCTCTATCCCGACCCTTATGACATTTATGTACTCTTAGAGGCTTGTAGACATATGTCGTATACGTGGAAGATTGTACGGCCTTGTCGGCCTATGTTTTGAGTTTATAAATGATTATGTTAGCCTATTAGGCCCGTATGTCATGTGTATATGATGATATAATAAGAATGATACGTTACATTGGTACTCGATCGAGTAAGGTACCGGGTGCCCGTCGCGTACTTTTGTCACGACCCAAACCGATGGGCTGCGACGGGCACCTGGTACGTCATAAGGCCATTATGCCTCTGATTAATATCATGAAATTAAATTTACCAACATACGTATTTTCGAGACCCATGAACAGAAGATAATAATAATTCACATGGGGAATCAAGAATATAGACACCCTTAGTATTTCTATGAATAGAGTAATTTATGGAAACTATGAGTTTGCTCGTTTCTTCCGTATAATTTGGACCATGCCAAAAGAAAGAAGGGATAGCCTTAACATACCTGAGTAGATTCTCTTGACAATCCTCTAACACCCGTTAATTGCGAAAAAATACGGAACAAATTGTATGAAAGCTCGAAGCAATAATGTTTCTTGTGCAAACACCATCTTGGCTGAATTTTTCCTTTAGTAATTATGATATTAAAATGTATCATTAACTATGAAAAGAGTTAGTAAAGGCTTGGTGAAGTTTGAAGAGATTAAGCTTAATAAAAACATTAGAATTGGGTTACTGAAGCTATGGAAGCTTTTGTTAAATGTCCTGGAATTAAAGTGTTGCTGGAAAATGAAAATGTTAAGCCTGAGATGTCTTGTAACTAACATACTAGATTGCCACGTAATCTAAAATGACTCTTATTCATTTGATTAGAATGTGGCTTCTGCCACGTTACTTTTTCCATCATTATCCAATGTTTTTAATTAATTTAATTCGGTAATATCTTGCTACTCGGTAATTAAGAATTGTCTCAAATTACTTAAAGTTCTATTTATTTTTAATACAAATTATATCCCACTATCATGGTCATATGGTTGTATGGTACAAGTCCGTAAATATCGGGTATTAACCCTCGGCCCGTATTTTACCCCAAAATGCCAAACTTTGACGAAAATTCATTTTCTTTGACTTGCTTCCCTTTTCACCTTCACGAATTTGCTCATTACTTGTGAAATAGCATAATCCTTATAACCTCCAATAATCCTTTACTTGGACTGATGTCAAATACCTTATGAAAAATTCATCGTACAATACTACAGGGTGCAACATCGTCGTAACTTAATACTGCGAAGTGTAATATCGTCGTAATATTGCAAGGTGTGACAATGGAAAAATATGAGAGAGAAAAGAATGAGAGGCGTAAGGGAGTGCATGTTGACATTCCATGAGAGGAAAAGGAGAGGTTGTGTTGAGTTAAAAGAGTGGGATGTCAAGTGAGGAAAAGAGTAAGCTTGAGAGGAAAGAAAAGAGAGAAGGCCATAAGATAGAATAAATCCAAGAGTAGCCACGCACAAGAGTGCAAGAAAAATTTCACAATTTTTATTGATATTGTCTATAATAATCTAAATCTAAAAACAAAGAAGACACCCTTTATATAGAGAGGGGTCACGAAATTGTACCTAAAAATAAGAAAATAAAGTACTAAACTACTTTGGACAACAAGTCCAACTACCTTAGGAAAAGGAAAATACTAGGAAGCAAAAACCAAGTTATTCTTGGAAAGTACTTCCAACAATCTTAGGAAAATGAAAACATAACCTTAACTAACTAGGAAATAAATAAATATAGTCCTAATATATATGGAAATAAGTCCCAACCAATCTTAGATAGATTTTTGAAAATCTTGGAAATCTTGAAGGAAATTTGCAAGCAACTTGGCACCAACTTGCACTCAACTTCTAGCATGCCTATGTATCTTGGATATCAAGTAAGTCTTTTTTATGCTATAAAACGTGGCTTTATGTAGGACTTCATAGGCTGCAAGTTTGGACACATTTGAGGTGCCAAATTGGTCCAACAATTGCCTGATTTGGACCTTCTTTAGAGGATGTTTCTTGGGATCTAATCCACCTCTTATTGGACATGAATTTGGGCCATAAAATAATTATAACACCTAGGTAACTCATATCCTTTATGCTTGAGATCTTCTTCCCAACTAACAACTTCTTTTATCACTCTTGAAGTCCAATGACCTTGTTTTGAAACTTTTTATCTTGATATCTTGTTAAAGGCCCTCTTTGAGATTCAAAAGCTTCATCTTTGTCCTTGAATAGATTTGAGCTTCCTAGGATGCTATCAACCAGCCTCATAAGAAGTCAGTATGAAGCTCTCACTGGATAGTGTGTGCACCAGAGGTGCAACAAGTATTATAATTGACAGCATCCTAGGAAGCTCAAATCTATTCAAGGAAAAGAATGAAGCTTTGAAATCTCAAATAGGGCCTTTAACAAGATGTCAAGCTAAAGTGTTTCCAAACAAGGTCATTAAACATCAAGTGCAAGTAAAGAAGTTGTTAATTGTGAGGAAGATATTAAGGAAATGATATGAGTTATAATATATGTGTTATAATTATTTTATGTCCCAAATTCATGTCCAAGAAGAGGTGGATTTGATCCCAAGAAACATCCTCTGAAGAAGGTCCAAATCATGCCAATGGCACCTAAAATATGTCCAAACTTGCATCCCATGAAGTCCTACATAAAGCCACATTTTTATAGCATAAAGAGGACTTACTTTATGTCCAAGAAGGGTACAATAGTCGTGCTAGATGTTGAGTGCAAGTTGGTGCCTAGTTGCTTGCAAATTTCCTTCAAGATTTCCAGATTTTCATGATTCTATCCAAGATTGGTTTGGGACATATTTCCATATATTAGGGGACTATATTTATTGCTTTCCTAGTTATTTAAAGTTATTTTTTCCTTTTCCTAATATTTTTGAAAGTACTTTCCAAGAATGACTTGGTTTTTGCTTCCTAGTATTTTCTTTTTCCTAAATTAGTTGGACTTGTTGCCCAAAGTAGTTTAGGACTTTATTTCCTTATTTTTTTGGGTACAATTTCGTGACCCCTCTCTATATAAAGGGTGTCTTATTTGTTTTTAGATATATATTATTATATACAATATCAATAAAAATTGTGAGATTTTTCTTGCACTCTTGTGTGTGGCTACTCTTGGATTTATTCTTCAACCTTCAAGACTCAACTTAAGGTGGTAAGATTAAATTCTTTGGAAATCTTAGATCACTTCTAGGTATTCAAGAAAGGTGATAAGTTTAGGCTTATTGTTGTTCTTGTTATTCTAAAGGGTCGGGTTTCACAATCTATTTCTTATTTTTAAGTCTCTACCAAATGCAATTAGTTCTTTGTTAGCTAATTGTTGCTGTTAGGATTCAAATCCAAGAATAGACTTCTTGAATTCAAGAAACTCTTTCTTGAGTTCAATCTATCTTTAATTTTTCGTCTTTTTTGTTTCTTTATTTTTCTTTTAGCTTCCGCGTGTTTCTTGATTTTCTTTAGTAGTTCTTGGACCCCTATCATGTTGTTATCAAGTGGTATCAGAGCAAAGGCTAATCAAGATTTAAATCTTGATAATCTTGGGAGGTTCTTGAGAAAAAAAAAATGAAAATCAGACAAAAAATAAAGTCTTAGCACATTACTATTTTAGAATTCAAGTATTATTTGGTTTACAAGTCGAGAAAGAAAACAAGAAGAGGGTATCCTTGTTCTTAAAGATTAAGGAAACTTCTTTCCTTATTCTTGGGGGTTTTGGGTTTCCTAGGTTTTTTTTTCTACTAACCAATTCCTATTCTTCCTAGGTTTGGTCATTCCTTTTCTTTCTTTTTCTAAACTCCATATTCTTGTCACTAAAGGTTGTGACTAGTAAGGTTTATTAATAAATCTAAAGAGTAACGATCAAGAGTTGCAGTGAGTGGAAAAAGGCAAGAGAGGTGAGAACATCCGAGGGAAAAAGCCAAACTTGAGAGATACATAGTTCAAGACGTTTCAAACAGGTACTTATCGTGAAAGGAGACGAGCTATGACTCAACAACTTGAAATTCAAACTTACAGTATAGCGAATGGAAGGAAGACAATGGTAAAGTTCTTTTTCAAACAAGAGCTAAAGTGATGTCCGCGATTTGTGCCCTTCGAATTAACAAAAAATATGGCTATAACTCAATTAGCTCTTATATGGTTGAAAGATTGAACTTGCCTTGTGTTGAGCATATTGAACCCTACATGTTGAGAGGAGTAAAGGTGGATAAAAGAGTGATATTACTATTCTATATTGGAAGGTATGAGGATGCAATTTGGTGTGATGTGATTCCCATGAATAATTATCATATCTTGTTGGGAAAGCCATGGTATGTCTACAAAAGAGCTTCATATAGCATGGAAAAAAACAGATACTCTTTTGAGGTTAACGGGAAGAAACTCATTCTTGGGCCTTTGACTCGCTCACAAATTTGTGAAGACGAAAAGACTGTTAAAGAGAATATGGAAAAATATGAGAGAGAAAAGAATGAGAGGGGTAAGAGAGTGCANAGCTTGAGAGGAAAGAAAAGAGAGAAGGTCGTGAGATAGAAAAAATATGTGAGGTAGAGAAACAAGAGGGTTTGAGTGAAGAAAAAGAAGAAAATCGTGGTGAGAGAGAAAAGGATAAGGGTGAGGAGAAAGCTAGTTCTGTGATAAAAGCCAAAGAGAGTGTATGCAAGAAAAATATTTCTTTACTTTCTAACCCTTTAACTCTTTCTTGTTTTATTTCTAGTGATTTTATGCAGCCATATGTGAAAAGTCCTTTTGAAAGTGGGGGTGAGGTACAAGAGATGTTTGTAAAGGATCCAATTGGATTCCAACATGAATTTAGCGAAATCAATTCTTGTTGGATGGTGGATAATAAAAGATTGATCAATTTCTTTGTTGTTGAACCTTTTGACTATTTTGATTTTTATTTATAAGTTTACAACATGGAGTTCCCTAAAGGCATAGTTAAGTTAGAGCCATAGCGTAAAAGAATAAAAGGTGATGTTGTTCCATTAATAATTAAGTCCAAGTATGGTATTTATAATTGGTTTATTCACATTCTTGGCCTTTGTAGAACACCTAAGGTATTTTTGGAGGTAATGAATTATACTCTTACTTCTTATGTTGGTGACTTTATAATTTTTATGAATGATGGTATTTTGATGCATATCAAGTCATTAACTATAATATCTAAGTTCAAGTGCAAGACTAATTTGCTTACTTTTGAAATTGAGTATGACATAGATGATTCTGCATTCCAACTTGGTAGAAAGAGGCATGAAATTTATGAGAAAATGCTTGCTAATGAGTTAAATATTCTTTCTTCTCTTATTCAATTGCCTAATGAGTTTTCATGGGATAAATTTCTAGAATGTGAGTTTTGTTGTTCGATGGGAAGTCATTCCTCTAGTCATATTTATTGTGAGGCTGTGAAAGTGCTTGCTTCTAGTAAAGAGGATATGCATGATTATTGTGACATTAGTAATCAAATACTCTTTCATGAACCTATGTATGACTCTTTTTGTGACAGTTTGAGCAATTATGTAGAATTCATTGGTGTTGAGAATATTATTGGGGAAAGTTATAATCATGAGCTTGGATGTATTGAATATTTTATTTTGGAATTTATGGGTTCTTCTGACCTTTCTGAGAATTTATGTGTTTCTTTGAATAACTTACGTGTAGAAGAATCCATGGGATTTATAATTGATAATTGGCTATATCATAAAAGTGTCTTATTTGATACATGTGGCGGAGATAATAGTGTTAAATGGTTGCATGGCCAATATTTTGTAATTTCTTTGCGTGCACATATTTGGACTACCTTATTGACAAGATCTCATTGCAAATTTCATTATATAGTGCATCTGAGAGAGGTTTTTATTTGGCAAATCTAAGAAGGCATAAATTTTATTGGGATGATGATGTCCATATGCTTTATAAGGGAGTATTTACACCTATTAGTCTTAATTGGGTTAAGTGGACACATGGTCACTATCTTATTTTGTTCCTACCATTTTTTCAGATTAGTGGATGTCATTTACTAGTGCATGTTTTCTTTTTCTTGCAAGGTCGAAATTCGAGGACGAATTTTCTTCAAGAAGAGGGGAATGATAGCATCCTAGGAAGCTAAAATCTATTCAAGGACAAGAATGAAGCTTTGGAATATCAAATAGGACCTTTAACAAGATGTCAAGCTAAAGTGTTGCCAAACAAGGTCATTAGACATCAAGTGCAAGTAAAGAAGTTGTTAATTGGGAGGAAGAGCTTAAGGAAAGGATATGAGTTATAATATATGTGTTATAATTATTTTATGTCCCAAATTCATGTCCAAGAAGAGGTGGATTAGATTCCCAGAAACATCCTCTGAAGAAGGTCCAAATCAGGCCACCGTTGGACCAATTTGGCACCTAAAATGTGTCCAAACTTGCAGCCAATAAAGTCCTACATAAAGCTACATTTTTATAGCATAAATAAGACTTACTTAATTTCCAATAAGGGTACAATATTCGTGCTAGATGTTGAGTGCAAGTTGGTGCCTAGTTACTTGCAAATTTCCTTCAAGATTTCCAGATTTTCATGATTCTATCCAAGATTGGTGTGGGACATATTTTCATATATTAGAGGACTATATTTATTGCTTTCCTAGTTAGTTAAGGTTATGTTTTCCTTTTCCTAAGATTGTTGGAAGTACTTTCCAAGAATGACTTGGTTTTTGCTTCTTAGTATTTTCCTTTTCCTAAGGTAGTTGGACTTGTTGTCCAAAGTAGTTTAGGATTTTATTTCCTTATTTTTAGGTACAATTTCGTGACCCCTCTCTATATAAAGGGTGTCTTATTTGTTTTTAGATTTAGATTATTATATACAATATCAATAAAAATTGTGAGATTTTTCTTACACTCTTGTGTGTGGCTACTCTTGGATTTATTCTTCAACCTTCAAGACTCAACTTAATGTGGTAAGATTAAATTATTTCGAAATATTATATAATTTCTAGGTATTCAAGAAAGGTGATAAGTTTAGGCTTATTGTTTTTCTTGTTATTATAAAGGGCCAGGTTTCACAATCTATTTCTTTTTTTTAAGTCTCTACCAAAGGCGATTAGTTCTTTGTTAGCTAATTGTTGTTGTTAGGATTCAACTCCAAGAATAGGCTTCTTTCTTGAATTCAATCTATCTTTAATTTTCCGTCTTTTTTGTTTCTTTATTTTTCTTTTAGCTTCTGCGTGTTTCTTGATTTTCTTTAGTAGTTCTCGGACCCCTATCGTGTTGTTATCAATAATAGAGCTTCAAGTTTTGGATGTGAATTATACTTATATGGGAGGGAGGTCATGAAAGAGACAGAAGATGTGATGCAAGATTTTAAGGTAAGTAAGGTAAAGGTGAACAACGTATGAGATACTCAGGGGCAGAAGGTTGTGAATCGACCATGTTTCAGATAGAGGGATATAAGCGTTAGGATTCAGTATCCAGGAATGATAGTGGTGTCATTAGTGGTATATCTTATACCCTATGGTTTCTAGGTATCGAGAGGTCTAGTTAAAAGAGTAAAGAAGAGTTTGAGGCGGTGTGATGTCTCGCTTGATGTTCCAGAAATAACATAAGGAAATCAATGGTGCAAGAAAGTTGAAGGAAGGTTGAGAGTAGTATGGTAGAACGACAAGGTTTTAGGAAGACATGAGTAAGAACAAGGAAAGGCAAGTGAGAAAGTGACGAGAATGGATAAGTACTCGGGATTAAGCCCAGGAAAACAAGAGCCTGAATGAACTCAAAGGAGTCTAAGACTAATAACATTTAGAAGAGATGGAATGATGCCATGGTATTAGAATAAGGGTGTAATTGTGATAGATAAAGGATGACGTTTGGGTCTTCGATTGAGTAATGATTTGAAAAAAAAGGGGGGATTTCATGAATTGTACAGGATTAAAATACCCATGTAAGGTGAATCACATTGGGATGCTATGAAATACGGTTATGGAAGTATGGTGTCGCCCCCAGATGGATCAGGAAAATCACTTCAAATGTTTCTCAATGCAACGTAAGCGCTAGTGATTACGTAAGAGGTTTCAAGTTATCAGTGGTAAAATTGTAGATCAATATTGAGGTGAATCGACAATGGATGAATAAAAGTTACAAAGCATGATATGAGATTAGGTCGTCATTCTTAAGATGAACAGAAAAGAGGAAGCATTAAAGGACTTAGATTTATACATATGGGATAAGCAACAAGAGCAACCTGAAGTTTAATAGCAAATCTCAGTAACAATAAACCGAAGTAAGAGTTATGTGTAGCATGACCTATTTAGAAGTAGTAAAGCCATAGACGCCCAGAGGTACAACTTGGCCTAGTTATGCATATGTTCGCAAAGTGAGGCCTAGAGATTGGCTAAAAGTTGGAGGGAAGACTCGCAAAGGCGCACACACAAGGTCAGAGTCGTACAGGCTGCATGATAGAAGGTAGCGACTATTACGAGATTGGGAGGATTTCGACCACAAGTCGTGGTGTGAGAAAGAGACCTAAAAGGGGAAATGCCCTGGCCTTTAGATTTATTCACAAAAAAGTTGCCTAGAGGGAAAAGAGAGTACTAAAATATTCGCAAGAGCTATAAGTTATGATAATGATAAGTGCATTCGAGGACGAATGTTCCAAAGGAGGTAATGATGTTACACCCCATGTTTTCGTACGTGAAAATACTCCATAAGTAAATTGATGAAAGTTTGGGAATGAGATTATTTTGGGATTATAAGTATTACACTATTTCAAACAAGTGATAAGTAAATTCGTGAAGGTGAGATGGTAAGCGAACGAAGAAAATGAGTTTCGCCAAAGTTTGACAATTTGAGGATAAAATACGGTCCAAGCTATAATATCCCGTATTTATGGATTAGTACCATGCAAGATACCACATGACCATGATAGTAACGTGTATAAAGTGTGTTGAAAGTAATTAGTATTTTAAGTAATTTGAGATAATTCTTAATTATGTGGGTAATTAATTAATTATTGATTAGTGGGAGATTAACAAGTTAATCAAGAGATTGTTGGATAATTATTGGGGTGGATAAGCATTAACCAACGTGGCAGCAAAATGGAGTCTTCATCAAAGACAAATTGTGAATCTAATTTCATGTAATTAGGTGGCAAAATTGAAGGGATTTTGGTGGCCAAGTCTTACAAAGTGGGGACCACACCACTAAGACTTAAAAATCTCTTTAATTCACACAAAATGGAGATGTTTACATCAAATCTCCAAGAAACGGATCTTCAGCAAAAGAATTTGTACGAAGTTATACTATGTAGTAGCAACGGGATTTGCAATTCTAAGGGAGTTCGGTACAATTTTTCTCAAGAATATCATACGGATTTTTTCCTACTTTGATCTTGTCGTTACATGTTTTATCGCAATTGATGTGTGTTATAGGGATTGTCAAGAGAATCAGCTCAGGTATGTTAAGGCTATCCCTTCTTTTATTTTGGCATGATCCATACGATACAAACAAGGAGCAAATGCAAAACTTTCATAAATGACTCTATTCATAGAATTGCTAGGGATGCCTATGTTCATGATTCCCCATGTGTACTATTATTCTATCATCTGTTTATGAGTCTTAGAAAATACGTAAGTTGATAAAGTTTATTTCATGACATTAATCAAAGATATATGGTCTTATGACGTTCCGAAAGATTTTATTAGCGTATTTCTCATACATTGCATTCATTTATACATGTACATTGACCCATGACCAGATGGAATTATATACGTGTATATATATGTATATATGTATATAGGGTATGAGGAAAGGTTATGGTGTTATATACGCACCACCACCTGATCAACTGGTATACGTTGATGGTTTTGCTCTAAGTGGTCGAGTTGATACGATGGGATGCCCTCAGAGGCTTGATGATGTACGCATATATCAATGCATGGTATGACATTTATACGCATATGCATAAATATTAATGATTCATAGAGTTATTCAGACTTACATGTTGAGTCTTTTACTCCATTTTTCTCTCATGTCTATTGTTTACTGATTTTCATTCCTTACATACTCAGTACATTATTTGTACTGACTTCCCTTTTGTCTGGGGACACTGAGTTTCATGCCCGCAGGTCCCGATAGACAGGTTGAGAGTCCTCCAAGTAGGCTATCAGCTCAGCGGAAGGTGTTGGTGCGCTCCATTTGCTCTGGAGTTGCTTATTTGATCAGTATGATTAGGACATGTATTGATTGGTATGGCGAGGCCCTGTCCCGACCTTTATGATATTTATATACTCTTAGAGTCTTGTAGACAGATGTTATGTATATAGATACTTGTATGGCCTTGTCGGCCTATGTTTTGAGTATATTAAGGATCATACCGGCCTTATAGGCCTGTACGTATGTATAAGTCAGTATATCAAGTTGAGTTACCCTATATTGAGTATCCCCTCATGCTTTATTTTAGTCATCTCATGACAAACTTTCTGGTTCATTTACCTATGATAATATAATACGGAAGATACGTTATGTTGGTACTCGGTTGAGTAAGGCACCAGGTGCCCGTCGCGGCCCATCGGTTTGGGACGTGACACTACCTTCTGATTCTCTCGTTGCTTTTCACCATATTGGTGGATAGATATACTTTCCTTAAAGCTTCTTATCAAGAACCTTATACGTCTTAGTACACACATGTTCTGCTGAAGACCCCACATTTATCCATCATAAGAATGATGCAAAATTGAGTTCCTCTAACTCAACTCTTCCACAAACCAATGCAATCTCTTACCAACTATCTTTTGGATGAAGATATCGTCTTATTACGAATAAAATAGAATTTAGGAGTCCGAATTATTACAAGTGAGCTTTACCACACGATCTAGAGTAAGAAGAAAGAGTGACAGTCCTAAATGCGCCTCCTGCTCATAAGTGTGGTGCACAACACACCCATAAACAAGACTCTACTAGGCACGACTTGTAGACTCCCTAGGATAGAGCTGCTCTGATACCATTTCTATCACGACCCAAACCGATGGGCCGCGACGGGCACCCGGTACGTTACTCAACTGAGTACCAACATAACGTATCTTTTCATATCATGCTATCATAGGTAAATGAGACAGAAAGACTGATAACAACAAGGTCGGGAATCCAAACTAGAGTAAGAATTTAAGAAGTAAATGCGAAAGAAATAACAATAAGAAATTGAACGACTACAATTAAAATGTAGAAAATAAAGGATATGGGAAAATTCAATGAAAGAATTTCAAGAACACAAGTTCTATAGCCTTGACAAGATCCAAGCAACTATGTTTTGATTTATTGAAGAAATCAAACGCCTTTACTTAAGAATAAATAAAAAACAATAGATTCGGATCTTGATCGCTTTACGAGTAACTTGAGACAACAATTAATAACTAGTATTAATCGCCTTCTAAGAATACCACAAAGGAATCAATGATATTACAATAAAGAAGTTATCTTACTACCTTGAACTATGAACTAGAAAAGGTTGAAAGATAAATCTCAAAGCATAAGTAACAAAGGTTCAAAAGAACTCTCAAAGTATAATATTATTAATCAATAATGAAATACCACAATGAATGAAATTAACTCCTATTTATAGGAGTAGAATGTCCTTAAGACTAGGTAAGGTGGTTGCCAAGGCAAACCCTAACTTGGAGGCTAAGCTAAATACTAGAAAACCTAATAAACACTAATAAAAATAAGAGGGTGGTCGGCCACATCCCTTTACGGCAGATTTGGGCCTTAAAAATACTAGTTTGGGCCATTTTTTCGGACTCCAATTGGGATCCTTTTGAAACACCCCCTTTTAGACATCTTTTAAGCTCAACTTAAGCTCTTCTGGGTGCCCTTTTGGTGGACTTCAAGGGCTAATATTGGGACCCAATCTTTCTCCTCTTGGACTTCAATTTGGGCCACCAAATAATTGTAAAGCTTGTACAATTCATCACATTTGGGCTTGAGCTCTTCCTCTATAATTAAAAGCTTCTTTATTTGCCATTGGAGTCCAGAAACCTTAGTCTACAATTCTTTAGCTTGAGATCTTGTAAATGGCCTTCTTGGAGCTTCCAAAACTTTATCATTATCCTTGATGCTATCATTCCTCTCTTCTTGAAAAGAATTCTTCCTCAAATTCGATCCTACATCAAACAAAGACAAGTCAGCAACATTGAATTTAGCACTTACTTGAAACTCACCAGGAAGGTCCAGCTTGTAAGCATTGTCTCCAATCCTTTCAAGGACTTGAAATGGGCCATCTCCTCTAGAATGAAACTTTAACTTCCTTTTGGAAGAAAATCTCTCCTTTCTAAAATGAACCTAAACTAAATCTCCAGGTTGAAAAACATTTGTTTTCGACCCTTATTCTTTCTCAAGGCAGTTTGCTCCTTTTTCTTCTCAATTGCAAGCCTTGTTTGCTCATGAGTTTTTTTCATCATTTCAGCCATTGTCCTACCATCAAGATTAGCAATATCATTAGTAGGTAATGGTAATAAATCAAGGGGAGTAAAGGGATTAAAACCATAAACAACCTCAAAAGGTACCTGTAGAAGAATGGATTGTTCTATTCTAAGCAAATTCAATCATGCATAAGTGATCTTCCCAAGAAGTTAATTTACCTTTCAAAACAACCCTACACATGTTTCCTAAGGTTCTATTAACTACTTCAGTTTGTCCATCAGTTTGTGGGTGACAAGAAGTAGAAAACAATAATTCAGTTCCTAACTTCCCCCAATATACACGCCAAAAGTGGCTCAAAAACTTAGCACCCCTATCACTAACAATATTTCTAGGTATATCATGCAATTTAACAACTTCTTTTACAAATAGATCAGCAACATGTGAAGCATCATTAGTCTTTAAACAAAGAACAAAATGAGCCATTTTGGAGAACCTATCTACCACAACAAATATACTATCCTTACCATACCTTGTTCTAGGCAAGCCTAACACAAAATCCATAGAAATATCAATCCAAGGTGAAGTAGGAACAAGTAATGGCGTGTAAAGACCATGAGGTAACACTTTAGATTTAGCTTGTTTACATTCCAAACATTGTGCACACACTCTTTCAACATCTTTTCTCATGCCAGGCTAAAATAAAGTTTCAGCAAGTATGTCTAATGTCTTTGGGACTCCAAAGTGATCCATAAGCCCTCCACAATGCGCTTCCCTAACAAATACTTCACGTAAAGGGAAATTAGGGACATATAACTTATTTTTCTTACAAAGAAACCCATCTTGAAGATTAAACCTCCAAAGGACCCAACTTACAATCTGCAAAAATCTTGCCAAAATCAACATCATTAGCATAAAGTCCCTTGATTTGATCAAAACCCATCAATTTAGAAGTCAGAGTAGTAACTAAGACATACATTCTTGAAAGTGCATCAGCAACAACATTCTCTTTCCCTTGGTTGTGAGAAATTACATAAGAAAAAATTTCAACAAATTCAACCCACTTAGTATGCCTCCTACTAAGCTTACCTTGACTCTTCAAGTACTTAAAGGATTCATGGTCAGTTTTAATGATAAACTCTCTTGGGCACAAGTAGTTGCCATGTGGATAAAGCCCTTACCAAAGCATATAGCTCTTTGTCATAAGTGAAATAGTTGAATGTGGCTCCACTCAACTTCTCACTAAAGTAGGCAATAGGTTCAGAATCTTGCATCGAAATAACACCTATTCCTTTGCCAGAAGCATCACATTCAATTTCAAAAGATTTAGAGAAATCAGGCAATTGTAACAAAGGAGCAGAACATGAATTTTCTTTCAACAAGTTAAAAGCATCATCTTGCTCTTTTCCCCATGTAAAAATCTTATCATTTTTAACAATTTCATTTAAAGGAGAAGCAATGGTGCTAAAGTCTCTCACAAACCTCCTATAAAAACTAGCAAGTCCATGAAAAATCCTAACTGCAGTTACACTCTTAGTTTAGGCCATTCCTTTGTTGCTTATATTTTCTCTTCATCAACCTCAACTCCTTTAGAACTAACTACCAAATCCAAGAAAATTACACGATCCACACAAAAAGTACACTTTTTAAGATTAGCAAATAAAAGTTGCTTTCTAAGAACTTCAAAAACTTGTTTTAGGTGTTTTACATGCTCCTCTAAAGTGTTAGAAAAGATCAAGATATCATCAAAGTACACCACAACAAATTTCCCATGAAAATCCTTAAAAATACGGTTAAGTAATCTCATGAAAGTTCTAGGTTCATTACTCAAGACAAAAGGCATAACTAACCACTCATAAAGCCCATATTTGGCCTTAAAATCAGTTTTCCATTCATCTCCAGGATTCATTCGAATCTGATGGTAACCACTTTTTAGATCAATTTTAGAAAAGGTTTTGGATCCATGTAACTGATTCAACATGTCATCAAGACGAGGAATAGGATGGCGTTACTTTGCCGTTATCTTTTTGATTGCTCTACAATCCACACACATTCTCCAAGTTCCATCCTTTTTGGGTACCAATAGGATGGGAACAGAGCAAGGGCTCATGCTCTCTGTCACATAGCCTTTCTTAAGCACCTCCTCAACTTGCCTTTGAAGCTCTTTTGTCTCTTCTGGATTACTCCTATAAGCAGGCCTATTTGGGATTTGTGATCCAGGCACAAAATCAATTTGATGCTCAATGCCACGTAAAGGTGGCAACCCCTCTTTTCTTGCATTTAAAAAATCTTTGGCTTTTATGTAGAAACTCTTTTTTTTCTTTTCTTAGCCTCTTTAACTCTCATATCCCCCATCTTCTCAAAGAATGACGTTTCTTCTACTTGGCATCATATGTCCCATTCCTTTACATTTATGACATTGAATAGAACTAGAAGGTGTAGAAGGTTTAGGGTTAAAGGTTTTACCTCCCTATTTGTTCTCAAATTTGCCTTTACCCTTGTCTTCTTGACGTCTAGAAGAAATCTGCATCTCTTGATTCGGCCATGGCTTCTTGGAGATGGTATTTGACCGACCTTTCCACGAGCTAGTTTGCTTTCTTTTATTTTGCTTTTCTACCTTTACAGAAAAATCAACTAACTCATCTATTTTTACATATTGTTGTAATTCTACTGCATCTACTATTTTCTTATTTAAACCATTTAAAAACTTAGCCATTGTAGCCTCTTCTTCCTCCATACAGTTAGCTTGGATCATAGCCTTAAAGTATTCATCCACATACATGGACCTTTGCTTCAATGTTTGAAGACGTTGTTGTAGATATCTTTGAAAGTGTGATGGCACAAATCTCTTCCTCATCTCTCTCTTCATCTCAGCCCATGTAGCAATTGGTGCTTGTCCTTCTTGCAATCTATCCCTAGTAAGCTTTTTCCACCAAATAGCAGCATAGTCAGAAAACTCAACAACAACAAGTTTAACCTTCTTACCTTCAGAGTAGTTGGCTTCAACCTTTCTCTTCCAATCAAGATACAAGTCTGGATCTGTTGTTCCCTTGAAAGATGGCATTTTCATCTTTATACTACTTATATTGTTATCTTCTACTTTAACTCTTTGTCTCATATCTCTTCCACCCTATCAAGATCAATATCATTAAAGTCATCTATAAGGTTTTATTGATTTACAATGGGAGCAAGGGCTACATTTCTCCTAGCTTGGGGCCTAACATTATTTCCCCTCCTAAGTTAAGCTATTGTATCATTTTGCTCAACAATGGTGTCCCTCATTTCTTGGAGTTGCAAATTCCACCTTTCGAATTGTTGATGCATAACTTGCAAGGTAAAATCATTTCTTGCTTTGATTGGATTCTTGGAGAACCCTTTGTGCGACATCTTTAACAAAATAATTAAATTGTATCCGGCTTTTTCCTCAATTGTTCTCACACACACTTGCCTTTTTTCATTCTCGAAATAACTTTTGAACAAAATACTTTGTAGATTTATAGTTGAATCCAACTCGTATGAAGTTCTTAGTAGTAAAATATTGATTTTTGGGGAACAAATGAAAGAAGAACCAAATCCTAGAACTAGTAGGCTCGGTTGAAACAAGACACGAACAAAAATGAATTGTTATATATTTATATCAGAAAGAGCAAGAAAAATTGATTTTTTTTTCTTATCTTTGAAATCCAAGATCCCCTCTTCTTGTTTCTTTTGTTAATTTTTGGAAATGAATTAAATACAAAAGAAATTTCTTGGAGCAAGCAATTCTTTTCCTTTTTTTAACTGATTTTCATTTTTTTTTGTTTTTTTAATGTTTTTTTCAAGTTACTATTCACGATTCTATGGTAATATTTTTTTCTCTCTCTTAGTATTCAAGAAATCCCAAGAATTATCAAGAACGAAATCTTGATAGAACCACTTTGATACCACTGGATAACAACAAGGTCGGGAATCCAAACTAGAGTAAGAATTTAAGAAGTAAATGCGGAAGCAATGGCAATAAGAAATTGAACGACTAGAATTAAAGTGCCAAAAATAAAGGATATGGAAAAATGTAGGGAAATAATTCCAAGAACTTCTTAGAACGCAAGTTCTATAGCCTTGATAAGATCTAAGCAATAACATTTTGATTTATTGAAGAAATCAAACGCCTTTACTTAAGAACAAATCAAAAATAATATATTCGAATCTTGACCGCTTCACGAGTAACTTGAGACAACAATTAATAACTAGTATTAATCGCCTTCTAATAATACCACAAAAGAATCAATGATATCACAATAAAGAGGTTATCTTACTACCTTGAACTATGAACTTATAGGTTGAAAGATAAATATCAAAGTATAAGTAACAAAGGTTCATAAGAACTCTCAAAGTATAATATTGTTAATCAATAATGAAGTACCACAATGAATGAAAAGAAATCCTATTTATAGGAGGAAAAAGTCCTTAAAACTAGGTAGAGTAGCTGCCTAGGCAAACCCTGATAACAACACGATAGAGCTAAAGAAAATCAAGAAACGTGCGGAAGCTAAAAAAAAATAAAGAAACAAAAAAGACGGAAAATTAAAGATAGATTGAATTCAAGAAATATAAAACTCAAGAAGTCTATTCTTGAAGTTGAATCCTAACAACAACAATTAGCTAACAAAGAACTAATCGCCTTTGGTAGAGACTTAATAACAAGAAATAAATTGTGAAACCCTACCCTTTAGAATAACAAGAATAACAATAAGCCTAAACTTATCACCTTTCTTTAATACCTAGAAGTGATCTAAGATTTCGAAAAGGGTGTAATCTTACCACCTTAAGTTGAGTCTTGAAGGTTGAAGAATAAATCCAAGAGTAGCCACACACAAGAGTGCAAGAAAAATCTCACAATTTTTATTGATATTGTCTATAATAATCTAAGTATAAAAGAAAAAGAAGACACCTTTTATATAGAGAGGGGGTCACGAAATTGTACCTAAAAAATAAGAAAATAAAGTCCAAAACTACTTTGGACAACAAGTCCAACTACCTTAGGAAAAGGAAAATACTAGGAAGCAAAAACCAAGTCATTCTTGGAAAGTAATTCCAAAAATCTTATTAAAAGGAAATATAACCTTAACTAACTAGGAAAGCAATAAATATAGTCCCATAATATATGAAAATAAGTCCCAAACCAATCTTGGATAGAATGTTGAAAATCTTGAAGGAAATTTGCAAGCAACTTGGCACCAACTTGCACTAAATATCTAGCACAACTATTGTAACCTTCTTAGACATCAAGTAAGTCCTTTTTTATATGATAAAAAAGTGGATTTATGTAGGACTTCATGGGATGCAAGCTTGAATACATTTTAGGTGCCAAATTGGTCCAACAGTGGCCTTATTTGACCTTCTTCAGAGGATGTCTCTTGGGATATAATCCACCTCTTCTTGGACACCTAGATAACTCATATCCTTTATCCTTAAGCTCTTCCTCCCAACTAACAACTTCTTTGATCGCTCCTGAAATTCAATGACCTTGTTTTGTAATTTTTTAGCTTGAGATCTTGTTAAAGGACCTCTTCTAGATTCCAAAGCTTCATCATTGTCCTTGAATAGATTTGAGCTTCCTAGGATTCTATCATTCCCCTCTTCTTGAAGAAAATTCGTTCTCGAATTTCGACCTTGCAAGAAAAACAAAGACAAGCACTAATAAATGGCATCCACTAATCTTAAAAAATGGTAAGGATAAAACAAGATAGTGACCATGATTCCACTTAACCCAATTAAGCCTAATAGGTGTAAATAATCCTTTATAAAGCATATGGACATCATCATCCCAATAAAATATATGCCTAATTAGATGTGTCCCATAAAAACCTCTCTTAAGGTAGTCCAAAAATGTGCATGACAATGAAATTACGAAAGCTTGATCATGCATCTATTTAAAACAAGTATCTCTACCACATGTATCAAATAAGACACTTTTATGATATATCCAAGTATATCAATTATACATCCTATGGATTCTTCTACATGTAAGTTACTCAAAGAAGCACATAAATTCTCAGAAAGGTCAGAAGAACCCATAAATTCCAAAATAAAATTTTCAATACATAGCTCATGAACCTTCATGAAAGAGTATTTGACCACTAATATCACCATAATCATGCATATCCTCTTTACTAGAAGCAAGCACTTTTACAGGCTCAAAAAGCAACATGACTAGAGGAATAACTTCTCTTCAAACAACAAAACTCACATTCTAGCAATTTATCACATGAAAACTCATTACCGAGCCTCTTCTCATAAATTTCATACCTCTTTCCACCAAGTTAGAACATATAATCATCTATGTCATACTCAATTTCAAAAGGAAGCAAATTACTCTTGCACTTGAACTTAAATATTACAGTTAATGACTTGATATGCATCAAAATATAATCACCCACAAAAATTATAAAGTCACCAACATAAGAAATAATGGTATAGTTCATTACCTCCAAAAATACCTTAGGTATTCTAGAAAGGCCAAGAATATGAATCAACCAACTATACATACCATACTTGGACTTATTTACTAATGGAACAACATCACCTTTTATTCTTTTATGCAATGGCTCTAACATAGCAATGCCTTTAGGGAACTCCATGTTATAAACCTGTGAATAAGGATCAAAAGGTTCAATAACAAAAAAATTAGCGAAGCTTTTATCATCTACCATCCATAAAGAATTGATTTTGCCAAATTCATGTTGGAATCCAATTGGATCCTTTACCACCATCTCTTGCATCTTACCTCCCCTTTCAAAAGGTCTTTCCGCACTTGACTGCACAAAGTCACAAGAACTAATACAAAAAAGAGTTAATGGGTTAGGAAGTAAGGAAATTTCTTTCTTGCTTACACTCTCTTTGGCTTTTATCACAAAACTAACTTTTTCCTCACCCTTAGCCTCTTTTCTCTCACTAAAGGTTTTCTCTTTTTCTTCGCTCAAACCCTCATGTTTTTCTCTCTCTACTTCATAGACTTTTGTTATCTCATTGCCTTCTCTCTCTTCTTTACTCTCAAGCTTACTCTTTTCCTCACTTGACATTCCACTCTTTTCACTCAACACAACCTCTCCTTTTTCCTCTCTTGGAATGTCAACATGCACTCCCTTACTCCTCTCATTCTTTTATCTCTCATATTATTCCATATTCTCTTTAATAGTATTTTCGTCTTCACAAATTTGTGAGGGAGTCAAAGGCCCAAGAATGAGTTTCTTCTCATTAGCCTCAAAAGAGTATCTATTTTTTTCCATTCTATGTGAAGCTCTTCTGTAGACATACCATGGATTTCCCAACAAGATATGATAATTATTTATGGGAATCACATCACACCAGATCACATCCTCATACCTTCCAATAGAGAATAGTAATAACACTCTTTTATCTAGCTTTACTCCTCTCAACATGTAGGGTTCAATATTCTCAACACAAGGCAAGTTCAATTTCTCAACCATATAAGTGCTAATAGAGTTATAGACAAACTCTTTGTCAATTCTAAGGGCACAAATCGCAGACATCACTTTAGCTCTTGTTTGAAAAATAACTTTACCATTGTCTTCCTTCCATTCGGTATACTGTAAGTTTGAATTTTCGAATTGTTGAGTCATAACTCGCCTCCTTTCACTATAACTACCTATTTGAAACATCTAGAACAAAGATTAGAAGAATTATGTATCTCTCAAATTTGGCTTTTTCCTTCTAATACTCTTACCTCTCTTGCTTTTTTCCACTTAAAGCAACTCTTGGTCGTTAATATATAGATTTACTAATAAACCTAACAAGTCACAACCCACAGTGATAAGAATAAGGAGTTAGAAAAAGAAAAGGAAAGTGGAGGACCAAACTTAAGAAGAATACGAATTGGTTAGTAGGAAAAAAAAAGGAATTTAGGAAATCCAAAACCCACAAGTATAAGGAAAGAAGATATACCTTAATCTTCAAGAACTAGGATCCCCTCTTCTTATTTTCTTTTTTTACTTGGAAACCAAACATAATAATAAGCATAACACTTTTTTTTATGGCTAATTTTCATTTTTTTTTTTGCTCAAGAACCTCCCAGGATTAAAAAGATTGAAATCTTGATTAGCCTATGCTCTAATACCACTTGATAACAACACGATAGGGTTCCAACAATTACTAAAGAAAATCAAGAAACGTACGGAAGAAAAAAGAAAATAAAAATACAAAAAAGATGGAAAATTAAAGATAGATTGAATTCAAGAAACATTTTCTTGAATTCAAGAAGTCTATTCTTGAAGTTGAATCCTAACAACAATAATTAGCTGACAAAGAACTAATCGCCTTTGGTAGAGACTTAATAACAAGAAATAGATTGTGAAACCCGACCTTTTGGAATAACAAGAACAACAATAAGCCTAAACTTATCACCTTTCTTGAATACCTAGAGGTTATCTAAGATTTCGAAAATGGTTTGATCTTACCACCTTAAGTTGAGTCTTGAAGGTTGAAGAATAAATTCAAGAGTAGCCACATACAAGAGTGCAAGAAAGCTCACAATTTTTATTGATATTGTCTATAATAATCTCAGTCTAAAAAAAAAGAGGACACCTTTTATATAGACAGGGGTCACAAAATTGTACCTAAAAAAATAAGGAAATAAAGTCCTAAACTACTTTGGACAACACGTCCAACTACCTTAGGAAAAGAAAAATACTAGGAAGCAAAAACCAAGTCATTCTTGGAAAGTAATTTCAAAAATCTTAGTAAAGGAAATATAACCTTAACTAACTAGGAAAGCAATAAATGTAGTCCCATAATATATGAAAATAAGTCCCAAACCAATCTTGGATAGAATCTTGAAAATCTTGAAGGAAATTTGCAAGCAACTTGGCACCAACTTGAACTCAACATCTAACACAACTATTGTAACCATCTTGGACATCAAGTAAGTCCTTTTTATGCTATAAAAACGTGGATTTATGTAGGACTTCATGGGCTGCAAGTTTGAACACATTTTAGGTGCCAAATTGGTCCAACAGTGGCCTGATTTGGACCTTCTTCAGAGGATGTTTCTTGGGATATAATCCACCTCTTCTTGGACATTAATTTGGGCCATAAAATAACTATAACACCTAGATAACTCATATCCTTTATCATTAAGCTCTTCCTCCCAACTAGCAACTTCTTTGATCGCTCCTGAAGTCCAATGACCTTGTTTTACAACTTTTTAGCTTGAGATCTTCTTAAAGGCCCTATTCTAGATTCCAAAGCTTCATTATTGTCCTTGAATACATTTGAGCTTCCTAGGATGCTATCAAACCCTAACTTGGAGGCCAAGCTAAATACTACAAAACCTAATAAAAATAAGAGGGTGGGTGGCCACATCCCTTTGGGGCATATTTTGGCCTTAAAATAGTTTAGGCCATTGTTTTGGACTCCAAAATGGGCTCCTTTCGAAACACCCCCTTTTGAACCTCTTTTAATCTCATTTTAAGCTCTTCTAGGTGTCGCTTGGTGGACTTCAAGGGCTGATGTTGGGACTCAATCTTCCTCTCGTACTTCAATTTGGGACACCAAATAATTATAAAACTTGGACAATTCATCGCCTTTGGGCTTGAGCTCTTCCTCTACAAGTTAAAGCTTCTTTATTTGCCATTGAACTCTAGCAACCTTAGTCTGCAATTCTTTAGCTCGAGATCTTGTAAATGACCTTCTTGGAGCTTCCAAAACTTTATCATTTTCCTTGAAGCAATCAAAGGCTACCATGGGATAACTAGAATAAAACATGTAATACCAACTTATACATAAGACGTACGGGCCTATAAGACCAAAATGATCACTCGATACTGAACATAGGCCGATAAGGCCATACAATATTTTACGTACATGGCATATGTCTACAAGCCTCTAATAGTAGACAAATACCATGAAGGACGGGAGAGTCCCCGCCATACTAAACAATACAAGTCCAAATCATACTGACCAAATAAGCAACTCCGGAGCAAATGGAGCGCACCAACATCTTTCGCTGAGCTGATAGCCTACTTGGAGGACTCTCAACCTGTCTACCGGGACCTGCAGGCATGAAACACACCATCCCCAGCCAAAAGGGACGTTAGTACAAATAATATACAGAGTATGTAAGGAATGAGAATCAGTAAATAATAGACATGAGAGAAACATGGAGTAAAAGACTCGACATGTAAGTCTGAATAGCTTTGTGAATCATTTCATATTTATAATGTCATGCATATTCGTATAAATGTCATATGTCACGACCCAAACCAATGGGCCGCGATGGGCACCTGGTACCTTACTCAACCGAGTACCAATGTAACGTATCTTTCTTATTACATCATCATAGGTAAGTGGTCCAGAAGGGGCGTCATGAGATAACCAGAGTAAATATGAGGGAATATTTGACATAGAACGACCTAACCTGATATAGAAACTTATACTTGTGACATACGAGCCTATAAGGCCATTGTTATCCATTATATACTTAAAATATAGGCCGACAAGGCCATAAAAGTATCTGTATACATTACATCTGTCTACAAGCCTCTAAGAGTACATGCTTATCATAAAGGTCTGGACAGGTGCCCACCATAGAAAACAAAACACGCATAAATCATACTGACCAAACAAGCAACTCCGGAGCAAACGGAGCGCCTCTACATCTTCTGCTGAGCTGATAACCTACTTGGAGGACTCTCGAGTGTCTATCGGGACCTGCGGGCATGAAACGCAGCGTCCCCAAGCAAAAGGGATGTCAGTACAAATAATGTACCGAGTATGTAAGGAATGACAATAGGTAAATAATATACATGAGAGAAACATGGAGTAAAAGACTCGACATGTAAGTCTGAATAACTTTGTAAATCATGAAATACTCGTAGTTTCATTTGCGTATGGATGTCATGCCGTGAATAGGTACATGTGTTCATAACATCATCAAGCCTCTAAGGGTATCCCATCACATCGTCTTGGTCACTGTGGGCAAAATCATCAACGTATACCAGCTGATCAGGTAGTGGTGCGTATATAAAGCCGTAACATTTTCCCATATCCCATATATATATATATATATATATATACATATATATATATATATGTGTGTGTGTGTATATATATATATGTATATATATATATATGTATATATATATATATATACATATA
>ML397734.1:75419-98203 GCA_005239525.1 Nicotiana knightiana | reverse complement strand
GCAAATTGGGTGGTGCATAGATACTCGTCACCTCACCTATACACCACGCCCATGCATTTCACATAGCAAACAAGTGGGGATTCCTATTCCCTCAAGTCAAAGTTAGACCAAACACTTACCTCAATTCCGCAGGCCACTCACTGCTCAATTATCGCTTTTCCTTTTGAATTCACCTCTAACTTGCTCGAATCTAATCACAATTAACTTAATATCATTAATTAATGCTAAAGGAACTTACTTTATTGAATAATATAATTTTTCCTAAGTTCTCTAAAAAAAGTGAAAATCCGACCCCGGGCCTGCTTGGTCTAAACTCGGGGTTCGGACTAAATTACGTTTACCCATTTACCCACGAACCCAAATATGCTATTAGTTTTGAAATCCGACCTTAATTTGATATAAAAATTCAATTTTTACAAAACTCCCTAATTCTACCCAAATCCTAAATTTTTACCATGGAAATCCTTTGTTTTTGCTTTAAAAGTGATGCAAAATAGTAAGGAATTAAAAGAAAAAGGTTTGGAATTGATTACCTATGAATTGGGGATGAATATTGTTGAAGAAAACTCATTTTTAGGGCTGGAACCTCGAAAAATTGGAGAAGGAAAAGGTCTGCCCATTTTTAATATATTTTCTGCCAGCTATTCTGCCTTGTTTCTCATTCCAAACGATCCCTAAACTCGATTTTTATGTATCCAGTGGGTTCCTTGTGAAATTCTAATGAATTTAGGCTTTTGAATCACTCAATTTGACCTTATAATGAAGGAGATATGTAAGTTTTAAGATTTACAAATAATGTAGGTTTTTAATACGCCGTCAGGGGCAAATTCGTAATTAACCTGAAAAATCTGGGCAACCTTGGTAAAATGGCCATAAAATCCTCATCCGATGTCGAAATTCGATGATTCTTTTTGCTACGGGTCCATAATTATGATACGGATCTAATACTTCATTCAAAACAGAAATCGGAGCTCATTTGTTCAATATGATATCATTTATGCTTGAAGAAACGACGTCGAAGCATAAGAAAGAACGAGCGCAACACAACCCAAACCTATTTGAAACTCACCCGAGCCCTTGGGGCTCTAAATAAAATATGCACGCAAGTCTAAAAGCATAATATGGACTTGCTCCTTCGATCAAATCATGAAAATAACATGTAAAACAACGAATTAAACCTCAAAACTCATTATTTTTCTCAAGAACACTTATAGTTCATAACTTTTCAACCGAATGTCCGAATCACGTCAAACGAACTCCGTATTTCACCAAATTTCATAGGCAAGGCCTGAATATCATAACAAATCTGTACCGGCCTCCAAAACCAAAATACGGGCCCGATACCAATGACTTCAAACATTAATTCTTTTCATTATTTCATAAATATTTCAACAAAAAAAATTCTTTCAAAAATTGATTTCTAAGGCTTGGGATCTCGGAATTCATTTTCGGGCATACGCCCGGGTCCCATATTTTACTGCGGACCTTCCGGGATCGTCGGAACACAGATTTGAGTCCGTTTACTCAAAATGTTGACTCAAGTCAACTAAAACCAAATTTTGTAATTCTAAAAATTATTATTTCTTATATTTTAACATAAAAGCTTTCCGGTTTCACGCTCGGACTGCACACACAAATCGAGGTAGTTAAAATTAATCTTTTTATGGCTAATAAGCCTAGAACAGAGTCTAAATTCATAAAATGACCCCTTGGGTCATCACACCCATGAACAGATGATAGAACAATATGACACATGGAAATCAAGAACATAGGCCATTTATAGTATTTTTATAAATAGAGTCATTTATGAAAGTTGTGTATTTGCTCGTTTCGTTTTTTTCGTATGGATCATGCTAAAAAGGAAAGAAGGGATAGCCTTAACATACCTAGGCCGATTCTCTTAACAATCCCTCTAACACACGTCAATTGCGCCAAATCACATAACGGCGGATCAAAGTAGGAAAAAATCTGTATGATATTCTTGCGAAAAACTGGACCGTGCTCTCTTAAAATTGCATCGCACGCTGTCATGGCGTTATAGGGCTTCATATGAGATTGTTGAGAATCCCATTTGTTACCTTGTTGAATCTCTTAATCCATTTCCCTTTGGAGATTGTTTTTTATCTTATTGAGTGGGCCCTACTTTAAGGGTTGACTTAGCCAACAAAGCCCCTAAATATGACACCTAGCCCCTAGCCGAAGAGTCACATTTACATAATTCCCTTGCTGCCACGTTAGAGACTAATCAAACTTATCCAAATAAACTAATTAATTAGTTAATCTCCCACTAAAATTATTAATTATCAAATTATTCACATAATTAATAATTACCTCAAATTACTTAAAATACTACTCACTTTTAACATATTTTATACACCTTACTATCATAGTCATGTGATACCTTGTATGACACTAGTCCATAAATATCGAGTATTATATCTCGGACCATATTTTATCCCAAAATGTCAAACTTCGACGAAACTCATTTTCTTTGATTCGCTTACCCACTCACCTTTACGAATTTACTGATCACTCGTTTGAAATAACATATATTGCTTATAATCTCAAAATAATTTCATTCCCAAACTTACGTCGATTAACTTATGACGAAATTTTAACATACGAAAAGTGTGGGATGTAACATCTCATTTTCGAGCTTCCATCAATTTACTTATGGCTTACTTTTACGTACGAAAATATGGGGTATAATAATACGGACTGTAGAGGAACTGTGAATCTCCAAATCACTCACATTTTATATGCAGACGACATTCTGATCATGTGTGATGCAGAGGAACACAGTCTTGATTTTGAGGATGGCTCTAACTTTTTTTGAAGTAGTCTCGGGGTTACACGTCAACATCACGAAAAGTTCTCTTCCTAGTAAATTATGTGCAAAAATCAGATAACTTGCCAACATTTTGTAGTGCAATAACTCTTCCTACAAAGTACTTGGGCTTACAAAGGAGACAAATATAAATCAGTGACAATATGGAATGAGGTAATTGAGAAGACGGAGATGAAGTTGGCTAACTGGAAGAGACAATATCTTTCTTTAGGGGGCAGAGTCACTTTAATCAACAGTGTGCTCAGCGCACTTTCTACTTACACCATGTCTCTCTTCCCGGCTCCTGCCTCGGTTTTGAAATGATTGGACAGATTGAGACGAAACTTCCTTTGGCAAGGAAATAAACAATCCAAGCTTTCTGCCTTGTGAATTGGAAATGAGTCAATAGAGATAGAAGGAAAGACGGTCTTGGTATTAAGAACCTAAAATGTCACAATGAAAGCATGTTGATGAAATGGCATTGGAGATTCGACAAGGAGGTAGAGGCACTATGGAGGAGGGTGCTCTACAGCCTCTCATTGTACCGGAGTATGGAAAAATATCAGAGGCTATTGGAACAAATTCAAGTCAAATATAAGCTTTATTCTTGGTGATGGGAGGAAAATCAGATTTTGGGAAGATGCATGGTTGGGTCACACTCCATGAAGAAGGGAAGTTTCCTGGATGTCGTGTAGCCTATCGAAAATAAGTATGGGCATTATCATACTGATCTGCAAGACTCTACAAGGCACTTGCTCATGACTCTTAGAACCTTTGAACCTAGAACTCTAATACCAACTTGGCACAACCCGAAATCTCCCACCTAGTCGTGATGGCACCTAACCCCAACATGCTAGGTAAGACAAATAGTGAATAAACTCAAAAGAAAGATCATCAATAACAATAAATGAGAAGGTGAGAAACCATATAATTACCCCAAGGACTGGTAGTACAAGTCATGAGACACTACTATTTAGATTCAGAAGACTGATATGAAGTATAAATACAACATCTATTTGAAGTTTATATAAATAGAAATGAAGTCCTAAACTACCATGAACATGAGGTATCTTGAGTTTAGAATAGCCGGCACGTCTCTAATGCTAGGCTTAATCTTCCACAACTACTCCGCTCCAGAATCTGCATGCAAGGTGCAGAAGTATAGTATGAGTACAATCGATCTCATGTGCTCATTAAGTATCTTGATCATAGTGAAGTAATAACGAAGTTTTTAAGTCAAGAAGATAATTACTTTGTATAACCCGTGTAACACAATAACATGCATAATACAAAGACGTATCCAAAGAGACCGTCACAGAATACCAGATATCAATAACAAAGGTGCACAAGTTGGGTAAAGGTAGTGATTACTCTTTGCCAATTAAAGAGATCCAACAAATACACCTTGCAACAACTTCCCACATAAAGCAACATGCGCCAAGTAATGTGTGCTCAAATACTCCTACATAAATGTAGAGTGTCTTTACATAACAATGATCCAATTTCGTATCAACTTCTAAATAATTATGAGTCTAACGATTCAATGCATGATGATAACTCTCCTCTTACATCAATCTGACACCCTCCACTTGTCCAATAACTCACTAACAAGTCTCGTACACATATAAAATTCATCAACTAGCATATGTAGATAATATTACATGAATATGCATTTAAATGAATGGGTATGCACAAATTCGAGCCCCGAGGCCTGGGTGACTTTCTGTCGTGCTATTGTTATTATTATTGATATTGCACGTGTGATGAGACAAGACGGGCTATATCGGGTTCGCACATGTGGCAAAACAAGGTGGGATGATTTGTTAATACGTATGTGGCGAGACAAGGTGGTCATTTACTTTACGGTTGCGCATGCGGTGATATGATAGCATGGGGCCGATTTAATGATTATGTTTGTGTGGTGGAGAAAAAGGGGTATTCTTGTTTGTGCTTATGAATTTTTTATGTATGGCATGCATTATTACATGATTTTTAGTGTGATTTCTAACATGTCAATCTATGCTTCTTTTAATACTTGACGATTTGGTTGCCAAAATAGATTTACCTACACGGAGTTGTTATCCCATATTCGGTTGAGTTGTTGGTAGAGTAACAAATTGAAGTAAAAAAAAATTTGTTATCATGCATTACTATATCTGGTTCTTGAAAAATTCTCTTCAACGTATTATTGACAATTGACATGGGATGAGATTATATGTGTGTCACGAGATGTTTGACTTGAGGGTATAATTTATATTGTGGCACGAGTCTGTTGCCGTGCGGGTGTGACATATATTGCGGCATGAGGTCCTTATCTGTCGTGCGAGGTTGATTGATAACGTGGTGCCTTATACGTGCGAATTAATGACTTGGTGTTGAAATTGAGCTTTTACTTGTATTAAATTGTTATCACTTGTTCTGATGATATTATAGTTATTGCCTTCTATTATTCTTCCCGTTTCTAGTCTTTGATATCTTGCTCAGGTTATTCTGACTAGTAAGTATCATAACTTGAACCTCGTCACTGAGTGGTTAGTCTTGATACTTTGTGGTACCGATCATGGTGTACTCATACTACACTTCTGCATATTCTTTGTGCATATCCCGGTACCTCAGATCATGTTGGTCGTTAGAGAGTGGTGTAGAGCTATTGGAGACTTCAAGATATAACTGTTTTTCTGCTCGCAGGCCTTGGAGTCACCATTCTACTTCTTTTCAAGTGTTTATATCTTCCAAACAGTGATGTACATTTGAAACTTATTATGCATTCTTTGTAGAGCTTATGACTTAATATTACCAAGTTTTGAGATTTATGATTGTTGTTATTCTAGTTTGGTTATGTTATGACATTTTGTAGCTTTTATTTAATATTTAAGTTGTTATTTTTTGTTGATATCGTTATGTTATAGGCTTGCCTAGTCATAGGAACTATGTGTCATCACGGCCCTTAAGGTAGGACTTTTGATCGTGACAGTCTGCAACCACTCCGAGAAACACCTGAGCCTCCTGGGACCCCGATCAATCATGTCAATAAGTCCAAATACATTATTCAAAATTATCCAAGGGCTCAAATTACCACAAATAATATCAAAACTATGAATCGAATATCAAAATTATTTTCTTAACCTTCAACAATTCCAACTTCACCTAAGTAGTTCGAATCACACTTAGAAATTTTGGATCACAATCAAACTTTGCACATAAGTCCCAATCACATAAATGAACCTTAGGTCTCAAAACCACAATAGAAGTTTGATAACACCTAAGTCGATTTTTTATCAAACTTATGAACCCTCCAATTCTTGAAATTTCTATTTTTTGACAAAAAGATTTCAAACCTTCTACGAGCCTCCAGATTCAAATTAGAACATACACCCAAGTCTAAAATTACTACTATTGAAAGCATTAAATCCCGATTCTAAGGTCGTTATTCAAAAGTCAAACTTTAGTCAACTCTTCCCAACTTAAAACTTCCAAAGTGAGAATCACTCTATTAAATCAATCTCAAATCACTCAAAAATAACAACAAACCATGCACGCAAGTCATATACACCATATGAAGTCACTCGAAGTCTCAAATCACAGAACAAAATTCTAGAACTCAAAATAACTGGTGGGATGTTACATCAACACCTGAATCTACACAATAAGTGCAGAAAAGTATGAGTATGTTACACTCTGCAGTATTACATCGATGTTATACCCCGTAGTGAAATTAGGATTGATTATGATGTTAAAATAACATATGATCACATATACTTATGCATAATACAAATGATTAGCATAATATGGGTCGTATAATTAGTAGAGAAATGTTGAGGTGCTTATGTATTCTTTGTAAAATATCTATTGCCAAATAAAGACAAATGTTGCCTCTTCCACCGTCCAAGGCCCTTAGTCATTACAAATTGATACATATCTAATCTTTAATTTGAAGGAGGTCATTTAGAAGTTGCTTCACATTATATCATTCATATAAACCCCATCTCAAACAACTAGGAGCCCTTTACAATTTCACCTTACAGACAGCTCTCTCTAAGGCAATTGTATTGCAATTTTCCTCTTGGTTTGGGAAGTTTTGTGTGTAAAGGTGTTGTGAAAGGCTTATCTCTAGTTCATCTTATCACTTTTATTCAAATAATTAAGGTAAGAATTCAACAATACTTCTAAATAAGTTTGTCTTCAACTTGGAGAAATCCTCTTTAAATTCTTATTGATGTAGAAATAAAGGTTCTTGTAGTGTTTTTGAGGAGGATTTTGTTGTGTTGAACGGCTAAAAATATAGTTATAAATATGTATATGTGTTGATGTTCTTGCTGGTCAAGGTAATATTATACTCTTCTCGATGTATTTTAGGTCATTTGGATCATAGTTTGGTTATTGATGAAGTGTTGTAGTTGTTGAACGGTATTGAGTGTTTTCTTAAGGAATCCAATGGCTGAAAATTATGAAGTACAATTGTTTGTGATGGTGGATGTGTTGTGAGTAGAGGAGAAGAGCTAGTAGTTTTGAATTGTCATTTGTTACACCCCATATTTTCGTACGTGAAAGTACGGCATAAGTAAATTGATGGAAGATCGAAAAGATGAGATGTTACATCCGCATTTTCGTACGTTAAAGTTTCTGTTACACCCCGTATTTTTATACGTGAAGGTAATCCATAAGTAAATTGATGGAATCTTGGAAAATGAGATGTTACATCCTGCATTTTTGTATGTTAATGTTTCGTCGTAAGTTAATCGACGTAAGTTTGGGAATGAGATTATTTTGGAGATTATAAGCATTATGCTATTTACAACAAGTGATGAGTATATTCGTGAAGGTGAGAGGATAAGCGATCAAAGAAAATGAATTTTGTCGAAATTTTACATTTTGAGATAAAATACGGTCCAAGCTATAATACCCCGTATTTATGGACTAGTGCCAATACATGACTATGATAGTAAGGTGTATGAAGTGTGTTAAAAGTGAGTAGTATTTTAATTAATTTGAGATAATTCGTAATTATGTGGATAATTAATTAATTATTGAATTCTCGTATGTCTTATTATTCTATCGTCTATATAGAAAATACGTAAATTGATAAAGTTTGTTTCATGGTATTAATCAGAGGTATAATGGTCTTATGACGTTCCGAAATATTGTATTGACGTACTTCTCATGCATTGCATTCATTTATACATGTACATTGACCCATGACCAATACACCGCGTATATATGTATATATGTATATAATGTATATATTATGTATGTATATATATACACACAAACACACACACACACACACACATATACACACACACACACACACACACACACATAACCACCACCTGATCAGCTGGTATACATTGATGATTTGCGCACAGTGGTCGAGATGATATGATGAGATGCCCTTAGAGTCTTGATGATGTTATGAACACATGTACCTATGCACGGCATGACATTCATATGCATATGTATGACACTATGAGTATTTCATTATTTACGAATTTTTTCAGACTTACATGTCGAGTCAATACTCCATGTTTCTCTCATGTCTATTATTTACCGATTTTCATAGGAAATTTGTTGTGGTGTACTTTGATGATATATTAATCTTTTCTAACACTTTAGAGGAGCATGTTGAACACCTAAAACAAGTTTTTAAAGTTTTTAGAAAGCAACATTCATTTGCTAATCTTAAAAAGTGTACTTTTTGTGTGGATCGTGTGATTTTCTTGGATTTTGTAGTTAGTTCTAAAGGAGTTGAGGTTGATGAAGAGAAAATCAAATCAATAAAGGAATGGCCTAAACCTAAGAGTGTAACTGAAGTTAGGAGTTTTCATGGACTTTCTACTTTTTATAGGAGGTATGTGAGAGACTTTAGCACCATTACTTCTCCTTTAACTGAAGTTATTAAAAGGATAAGATTTTTACATGGGGAAAAGAAAAAGATGATGCTTCTAACTTGTTGAAAGAAAAGTTATGTTCTTCTCCTTTGTAACAATTGCCTGATTTCTCTAAATCTTTTGAAATCGAATGTGATGCTTCTGGCAAATGAATATGTGTTGTTTTGATGCAAGATTCTAAACCTATTTCCTACTTTAGTGAGAATTTGAGTGGAGACATATTGAACTATTCCACTTATGACAAAGAGCTATATGCTTTGGTAAAGGCTTTAGCCACATGGCAACATTACTTGTGGCCAAGAGAGTTTATCATTAAAACTGACCATGAATCCTTGAAGTACTTGAAGAGTCAAGGTAAGCTTAGTAGGAGACATGATAAGTGGGTTGAATTTATTGAAACTTTTCCTTATGTAATTTCTTAAAAACAAGGGAAAGAGAATGTTGTTGCTGATTCACTTTCAAGAAGGTATGTCTTAGTCTCTACTTTGACTTCTAAATTGATGGGTTTTGATCAAATCAAGAGACTTTATGCTAATGATGTTAATTTTGGTAAGATTTTTACAGATTGTAAGTTGGGTCCTTTTGAGAGTTTTAATCTTCAAGATGGATTTTTTTTTAAGGAAAATAAGTTGTGTATTCCTAATTGCTCTTTATGTGAAGTATTTGTAAGGGAATGACTCACTTTGGAGTCTCAAAGGCATTAGACATACTTGCTGAAAATTTCTTTTGGCCTGGCATAAGAAAAGATGTTGAAAGAGTGTCTGCACAATGTTTGAAATGTAAACAAAATAAATCTAAAGTGTTACCTCATGGTCTTTACACACCATTACATGTTCCTACTTCACCTTGGGTTCATATTTCTATGGATTTTGTGTTAGTCTTGCCTAGAACAAGGTATGATAAGGATTGTATATTTGTTGTGGTAGATAGGTTCTCCAAAATGGCTCATTTTATTCTTTGTTTAAAGACGAATGATGCTTCACATGTTGCTGATCTATTTGTAAAAGAAGTTGTTAAATTTCATGGTATACCTAGAACTATTGTTAGTGATAGGGATGCTAAGTTTTTGAGCCACTTTTGGCGTGTATTTTTGGGGGAACTTGATAACACAAAGGTTTGTGAGATCCAAGAACTTAAAGAAAAAAAGTTGAAGAAATGCGGAAGCAATAAAGAAATGCAATGGAATTGAGTAACTAAGAAAAATAAACTAGATGTGTGAAAGTCAAGGAAAGATCCAAGAACTCCGAGATTATGTTAATCTAGATTTTGACAAGATCCTAATGACAACAAGTTGGTTATGAAACCAATTTCCTTCAATAGGGATAAGCTAATGAAGAACTAGATTCGGATATTGACTTCTAGTTTGAATAACTTACGACAACAACTAGTAAAAGAAACTAGTCGCCTTCGAAGAATATCAAAAGAAACCAAAGATATCATAAGAAAGTAAATTTTCTTACTACCTTAAGTTATGCTAGTTAGGGTTGAAAGATAAATCTCAAAGTAAAGTTCACAAAGATTCGAAAGAACTCACAATAATAACATTAATCATCAATATTTTCTCTACAATGAAAGATAAGCACCCCTTTATATAGTAGTAAAGAAGGATCTAGTCAAGACTTCAATAAATGAGAAATATATTACCTAGAAGCTTACCTAGAAGCATAGAAGACTGCACATACTGAGACCAATGTAGTCAACATATACATAGACCAATGCAAGTCATCATAGATTAAAACAACTATTAAATATATATTCTAGAAACTATTTTTGGGCTTATTTGTGCTGCTAAAATTCCTCTTTTTTGGGGCATATTTGAGCCTCATTCCATCTCTTATTGGAATTTAATTTGGGCCTCCAAATAGTTGTAAGACTTGGCCCAAAGATACTCCTTGTGCTGGAGCTCTTCTTCTATCATAAGTCACTTTTTAATTGCCAATTGAAGCACATTAAGCTTGTCTTAAAATTTCTTTGTTTGAGACATTTTCATGGGCCTTCATGGAGCTTAAGAGATTCATCCTTCTCCATTAATGATGTTGATCTGTCATGGATGCTATCATTCCCCTCTTCTTGAAGAGAATTCGTCCTCGAATTCGAGCCTGCATCAAACAAGGAAAGATCGGAAACATTAAAGGTAGCACTAACTTGATATTCACTAGGAAGGACAAGTTTATAAACATTGTCTCCAATCCTTTCAAGGACTTCAAATGGCCCATCTCCTCTTGGATCTAATTTAGATCTTCGCTTGGCAGGAAATCTTTCCTTCCTAAAATGCACCCAAACATCTCTAGGCTTAAAAATAACAGATTTTTGCCCCTTATTTCTTCGTAAGGCAGTTTGTTCATTCTTCCATTCAATTGAAAGCCTTGTATGTTCATGAATCTTCTTCATAATTTTTGCCTTATTCCTACCATCAAGATTAACAATGTCATTTGTAGGTGAAGGTAACAAATCAAGAGGAGTGAGAGGATCAAATCCATAAACAACTTCAAGAGGAGACTTACCAGTAGAAGAGTGGATTGTTCTGTTATAGGCAAACTCTACCGTGGGCAAATGTTCTTCCCAAGAAGTTAATTTTCCTTTTAAAATATCTCTCAACATATTCCCTAAGGTACTTTTAACTACTTCAGTTTGTCCATCAGTTTGTGGGTGGAAAAATATCGAAAATAACAATTTAGTTCCCAACTTCGCCCAAAGAACTCTCAAAAAGTGACTTAAAAATTTAGCATCTCTATCACTAATGATAGTTTTAGGTATGCCATGCAATTTAACTGCTTCCTTCACAAATAAATCAGCCACATGTAATGCATCATTAGTCTTCAAGCATGGACCACTTTTGAAAATCTGTCTACCACCACAAATATACTATCCTTACTATACTTAGTTCTAGGAAGTCCTAACACAAAATCCATAGAAATATCAATGCAAGGAGTAGGGAAAGGTAAAGGAGTATAAAAAAGACCATGTGGTAACACTTTTGATTTGGCTTGTCTATATTCAAGACATTGAAAGCACACTTTTTCGACATCCTTTCACATGCCTGGCCAAAAAAAATGTTCAGCAAGTATATCCAAAGTTTTGGGCACTCCAGAGTGTCCCATGAGTCCACCAAAATGTGCTTCCCTAACAAACAATTCACGCAAAGAGCAATTAGGAATACACAATTTATTTTCCTAAAAAGGAACCCGTCTTGAAGATTGAACCTCTCATAAGGACCCAACTTACATTCTGCAAAAGTCTTGCCAAAATCAGAATCATTAGAATAAAGTCCCTTGATTTGATCAAAACCCATCAATTTAGAAGTAAGAGAAGAAACCAAGACATACCTTCTTGAAAGTGCATCAACAACCACATTCTGTTTTCTTTGCTTGTGAGCAATCACATATTGCATGACGAGGATTAAGCTTAGCTTGGCTCTTCAAATATCTTACGGATTCATGATTAGTCTTCACCACAAATTCTCTTGTCCACAAATAATGTTTTCATGTAGCATATAGCTCTTTGTCATAAGTTGAGTAGTTCAATGTATCTCCACTTAGATTTTCACGAAATTATGCAATGGGTTTCGAGTCTTGCATCAAAACAACACCTGAAATTTTCCAGAGGCATCACATTCAACCTCAAAAGACTTAGAAAAATCAGGTAGTTGCAAAAGAGGAGCATAACACAATTTTTTCTTTCAACAAGTTAAAAGCATCATCTTGTTCTCGTCCCCACGAAAATACCTTATCCTTCTTAATGACTTCAGTTAAAGGAGCAACAATGGTGCTAAAATCTCTAACGAATCTCCTATAAAAACTAGCAAGCCCATGAAAACTCCTAACTTCAGTTACACTGTTAGGTTTAGGCCATTCTTTGATTGCCTTAATTTCTCTTCATCAACTTCAGCTCCCTTATAACTAACTACAAAACCCAAGAACACCACATGATCCACACAAAAAGTACACTTCTTACGATTAGCAAACAAGTGTTGCTTTCTAAGAACTTCAAAAACTTGTTTTAACTGTTCCACATGCTCATCTAGATTTTAGAATAAATCAAGATATCATCAAAATAAACCACCACAAATTTCCCATTAAAATCCTTAAGAACATGATTCATCAATCTCATGAAAGTGCTGGATGCATTAGTCAAGCGAAAAGGCACAACTAACCAATCATAAAGCCCATATTTGGTCAAAAGGAGTTTTCCACTCATCTCCAGGATTCATTCGAATTTGATGGTAACCACTTTTTAGATCAATTTTAGAAAAGATTTTGGATCCATGCAATTGATCCAACATGTCATCAAGACAAGGGATAGGATGGCGATACTTTACCGTTATCTTGTTGGTTTCTCTACAGTCCACGCACATCCAAGTTCCATCCTTTTTGGGTACCAATAGGACGGGAACAGATCAAGGGCTCATTCTCTCTCTCACAAAACCTTTCTCAAGCAACTCCTCAACTTGCCTTTGAAGCTCCTTTGTCTCTTCTGGATTACTCCTATAAGTAGGCCTATCTGGAATTTGTGCTCCAGGCACAAAGTCAATTTGGTGCTCAATGCCATGCAAATATGGTAGACCTAAAGGATATCCTCAGGGAAGATATCATCAAAATCCTGCAAAAGAGAAGAAACACTACTTGGCAAAGAATAAGTTAGTAACTCAGAATTAATCAATACTTCTTTGTAAGTAAGAAGTATAATGGGAAGCCCCTATTTTCTTGCATTCAAACACTCTTTTTATTTTATGTACAAACTCTCCTTTTTCTTTTCCTTTGCGTCTTTCGCTAACCAAAATTTTCCTTTTTATCACTCAAACCCTCTTTAACCACTTTGCTCAAGTTGCTGCCCTCTCTATCTCTCTTTTGGCCATCTCTCTTTTTTTCTAGCTCTTGACCTTCTTTCTTTTCTTTTTCCTCAAGCTCACTTTTTTTCCTCTCCTTTGTTTTCCCATTACTTCCCTCAATCTCTTTTGATCCTCAAATACTTGAGAAGGACTTAAAGGTGCAAGAGTATACTTCTTGCCATTAAGCTCAAGAGAATATCTATTTTTTCTTCCATCATGAAAAATATTCCTATCATATTTCCACGGACGACCTAACAAGATGTGACAAGCTTGTATAGGGACCACATTACAAAGAACATCATCCACATACCTACCAATATTGAAGGAAAACATGCATTGTTTGTTGACTTTTAGTTAACCACTATCATTCAACCATTGGAGTCTATAGGGCTTAGGGTATTTCATGCATGAAAGCTCTAACATGTTCACTAAGTGTGAACTCATCACATTAGCACAACTACCACTATCAATAATCATAGAACAAGTTTTTCCCTTTATTCCACACCTAGTATGAAATGTATTCTCGCTTTGTTCTTTACTATTGATTCCTAAATTAATAGTCATAATCCTCCTAAATACCCCAACAAAACCATCATTAAGAGGAAACTCTACATCATCTTCACTCACACCTTCCTCTTCTTCCTCTTCCTCACTTTTTTCTCCCTTATATTCTCCATCTATAGTCCTCCTAACTACCCCAACCAAACCATCATTAGGAAGTTCTGCATCATCTTCACTTACTTCTCCCTCTTCTTCCTCACTTTTCTCACTCTCATATCCTTCATCTTCTCTCAAAAGAATATTTCTTCTATTTGGATATTCATGCATCATATGACCTCTTCCCTGACATTTGTGACATTGAATGGAACTAGAAGGTTTAGAGGATATAGAATTGAAAGCTTTACCTCCCTCTTTCTCATCAACTTTACTTTGCCCTTTGTCTTCTTGAGGTCTAGAAATCACTTCTTGTTTTGTCCATGGCTTCTTGGAATTGTTGTTTGGCCGACTTCTCATGAGCTAGCTTGCTGCCTTCCTTTTTTTTCTTTTCTATTTTTACAGCCAAATCTACTAACTCATCCATAGTTACATATTGTTGTATCTCTACTACATCAGCTATTTCTCTATTTAAACCATTAAGAAATCTAGCCATAGTGGCCTCTTCTTCTTCCATACAATTATCTTGGATCATAGCCATATTCATAGCTTTAAAGTATTCATCAACATTCATGGTTCCTTGCTTCAAGGTCTGAAGACGCAGTTGTAGGTGTCTTTGAAAGTGGAAAGGCTTACCTCTTCCTCATGACTCCCTTCATCTCTGTCCAAGTAGCAATGGGTGGTTCTCCATCTTGTTGTCTGTCCCTTGTAAGCTTTTTCGACCAAATAGAAGCATAATCAAAAAATTCAACAACAACAAGCTTATTACCTTGTGAGTAGTTGTAACAGTCAAAGATGGCCTCAACTTTCCGCTCCCAATCAAGGTACAAGTCTGGGTCTCTTGTGCCCTTGAAAGATGGCATCTTCATTTTTATGCTACTAATATTATCATCTTCTACTCTGACCTCGTAACCCTTCTATCTCTTCTCACCCTATCTAGATTTACATATAGATTATCTACAACATCATCTATAGGGTTTTCTTGATTTACAATGGGGGCATGGGGTTCATTTCTTCTATTATGAGACCTAGGATTATTTCGAGGTTGTACATCAGGTTTATTGGTCCCTCCTAAGTGCAGCTATTGTCTCATTTTATTCAGCAATCGTATTCCTTATCTCTTGGAATTGCAGGTTCCATCTCTCGAATAGTTGATGCATAGCTTGTAGAGTGAAATCATTTCTTGCTCGGATTTCATCTTTCTAAAATTCCCTTTGGTCATCATCACTAGAACTTGTATGAGACATCTTTAAAAAAAAATGTTATCGCTCAAACTTGGCTCTTTCCCTCAATTGTTCTCGCCCGCTGCCTTTTTCCCCCTCAATTAACCTTTTGAAAATATCTTGAAGATTTGTAATTAAATCCAACTAGTATCAAAGTCCTTAGTAGTAAAATAAAGAATTTTGGGGCACTAAATAAAGTGAAGAAACCAATCCTAGAAAGAGTAGGATTTAGTTGAAACAAAACTCAAACAAAGGAAAAGGATTTTTTTAGAACAAGATCAAAGGAGTAAGAAAATTAATTTTTTTTCTTTTCCTTAAAGATCTAGTATCCCCTCTTCTTGTTTCCTTTCTTGATTGGAACTAAACATAAATAAAATCTGATTTTTTGAAGAGCAATAGGTTTCTCACTTTTTTTTCATTTTTTTAACCTTTTTTATAGTGTGCTATTCACTGCTGTAGTAACTTTTTTTTTGTTAAAAAATCTCCAAGATTTATCAAGAATGGAATCTTGATACAACCGCTCTGATACCACTTGATAACACAAATATTGAGAGATCCAAGAACTTAAAGAAAAAAAGTTGGAGAAATGCGGAAGCAATAAAGAAAGGCAATGGAATTGAGAAACTAAGAAAAATAAACTAGATATGTGGAGTTCAAGGAAAGATCCAAGAACCCCGAGATTATATTAATCAAGATTTTGACAAGATCCTAATGACAACAAGTTGGTTATGAAACCAATTGCCTTCACTAGACATAAGCTAATCAAGAACTAGATCCGGATCTTGACTTCTAGTTTGAATAACTTACGACAACAACTAGTCTCCTTCGAAGAATATCAAAAGAAACCAAAGATATCACAAGAAAGAAAATTATCTTAATACTTTAAGCTATAAACTAGTTAGGGTTGCAAGATAAATCTCAAAGTAAAGTTCACAAAGGTTCAAAAGAACTCACAATAATAATATTAATCTTCAATATCTTCTCTACAATGAAAGATAAGCATCCCTTTATATGTTTGTAAAGAAGGAGCTAGTCAAGACTTCAATAAATGAGAATTATATTCCCTAGAAGCATAGAAGACTACCCATACTAAGATAAATGTAGTCAACATCCACATAGACCAATACAAGTCAACATAGATTAAAACAACTATAAAATGTATAATTCTAGAAACTATTTTTGGGCTTATTTGGGATGCTAAAAATTCCTCTTTTTTGGGGCATATTTGAGCCTCATTCCATCTCCTATTGGACTTTAATTTGGGCCTCCAAATAGTTGTAAGACTTGGCCCAAAGATCCTTCTTGTGGTGTAGCTCTTCTTCTATCATAAAACACTTTTTAATTGCCAATTGAAGCCCATTAAACTTGTCTTGAAATTTCTTATTTTGAGACCATGTCATGGGCCTTCTTGGAGCTTCCAGAGCTTCATCCTTCTCCTTTAATAATGTTGAGCTTCCATGGATGCTATCAGAAGTTAGGCAATAAATTATTGTTTTCTACTTCTTGTCACCCAAAAACTGATGGAAACATGCCGAGGGCTGTTTTGAAAGGTAAATTAACTTCTTGCGAAGATCACTTACCTTTGATTGAATTCGCTTACAATAGAACAATCCATTCTTCTACAGGTATGTCTCCTTTTGAGGTTGTTTATGGTTTTAATCCCTTTACTCCCCTTGATTTATTACCATTACCTAATAATGATATTGCTAATCTTGATGGTAGGACAAAGGATGAAATGATGAGAAAAGTTCATGAGCAAACAAGGCTTGCAACTGAGAAGAAAAATGAGCAAACTACCTTGAGAAAGAATAAGGGTAAAAAACAAGTTGTTTTTCAACCCGGAGATTTAGTTTGGGTTCACTTTAGAAAGGAGAGATCTCCTTCCAAAAGGAAGTCAAAGTTGCATCCTAGATGGCCCATTTCAAGTCCTTGAAAGGATTGGAGACAATGCTTACAAGCTGGACCTTCCTGGTAAAGTAAGTGTTACACTCAATGTTGCTGACTTGTCTTTGTTTGATGTAGGATCGAATTCTAGGCCGAATTCTTTCCAAGAATACGGGAATGATAGCGTCAAGGACAAGGATAGAGTTTTGGAAGCTTCAAGCATTTACAAGATTTCAAGCTAAAGAACTGCAGACTAAGGTTGCTGGACTTCAATGACAAATAAAGAAGCTGTTAATTGTAGAGGAATAGCTCAAGCCCAAAGGCGATGAGTTGTCCAAGTTTTACAATAATTTGATGGCCTAAACTGAAGTCCAAGAGGATGAAGATTGGTCCCAACATCAGCCTTGAAGTCCACCAAAAGAGCACCCAGAAGAGCTTAAAAGAGCCCCTAAAGGGGGTGTTTCAAAAGGAGCCCAATTGGAGTCCAAAACAATGGCCCAAACTAGTAGTTTTAAGGCCCAAATCTGCACCAAAGGAATTTGGCCGCCCACCCTCTTATTTTTATTAGGTTTTCTAGTATTTAGCTTAGCCTCCACGTTAGGGTTTGCCTTGGCAGCCACCCTACCTAGTTTTAAGGGCTTTTTACTACTATAAATATGAGTGCTTTTCATTCATTGTGCTACTTGAGTATTGATTAATAATATTATACTTTGAGAGTTCTTTTGAACCTTTGTTACTTATGCTTTGAGATTTATCTTTCAACCTTTACTAGTTCATAGTTCAAGGTAGTAAGATAACTTCTTTGTTGTGATATCATTAATTTCTTTGTGGTATTCTTAGAAGGCGATTAATACTAGTTATTAATTGTTGTCTCAAGTTACTTGTAAAGCGGTCAAGGTCCGAATCTATAGTTTTTGATTTGTTCTTAAGTAAAGGCGTTTGATTTGTTCAATAAATCAAAACGTTGTTGCTTGGATCTTGTCAGGGCTATAGAACTTGTGTTCTTGGAAGTTCTTGGAAGTCTTCCCCTGAATTTTCCCATATCCTTTATTTTCGGCACTTTAATTCTAGTCGTTCAATTCTTATTGTTATTGCTTCCGCATTTACTTTTCAAATTCTTACTTTAGTTTGGATTCCCGGGATTTTTTTTATTAGGATCCTTGATCAGCGAGAGTTGGTGTGCTCCGTTTCATCCGGAGCTGCTTTTTACCTTGGTATGATATATTTGTATACATATATCAGTATGACGAAGCCCAGTTTCATCTTTCTACAGTTGTATATTCTAATAGAGGTCTGTAGACAGTCATGTATAGTTAGGTAGTATCTGGCCTTGTCGGCTTCCAGTTTGGATATGTAGTTGTCTATAGCAGCCTTGTCGGCTCACTCTACGTATTTCGCACGTATATGTATATATGTATTTTGGACAGGTTTTCCTCACGCATGTTATTCTCGTAATTCAGCAGATGTTATTCATGTTCATATATTAGTCGCATGCTTAAGGGTATTCGATAGGTAGGACTCAGGCACCTGTCGCGACCCATCGGTTTGGGTCGTGACATAGGCGTTATTTTGGTGTTTTGATCGCGCGAGCGAGTTTGTATGAAGTTTTTGGAGGCGGTGCCGATTGCCAGTTGGATGGTTCGAGCCGAGGGAGGTTATTGTTAGTACAAATTTGGTACAGGATCCCTTGGATAAGGTTAAAATTATTCAGGATCGACTTCGCACAGCTCAGTCCAGGTAGAAGAGTTATGCCGACCGTCGAGTTCGTGATATTTCATTCATGGTTGGAGAGAGGGTATTGCTCCGGGTTTCACCCATGAAGGGTGTGATGAGGTTCGGAAGGAAAGGCAAGTTGAGCCCTAGGTATATCAGACCTTTTGAGATTCGTGAGAGAGTGGGAGATGGCTTACAAGCTTGCATTGCCACCTAGTTTATCAGCAGTCCATCTGGTGTTCCATTTGTCCATGCTCCGAAAGTATCACAGTGATTCGTCCCATGTGTTAGATTTCAGCTCACCAGTTGGACAAAGATTTGACTTATGAGGAGGAGCCGGTGGCTATTCTATCCCAGCAGGTTCGATAGTTGAGTTGGTTTAACGTGATTCGAACGTTCGGTTGTTAAAATAGAAGTTTTAAAGTTTTCTTGAAACTATCATTTGATTTTGTGTCTGATTCTTAGTTCTAGGTGTTATTTTGGTGTTTTCATCGCGCGAGCGAGTTCGTATGAGGTTTTTGAACTTGTGTGCATAATGGGTTTGTGTTACACCCGATGTTTTTGTATGTGAAAGTACGCCATAAGTAAATTAATGAAAGCTCAGAAATGAGATGTTACATCCCGCATTTCGTACATTAAAGTTTTGTCGTAAGTTAATCGACGCAAATTCGGGAATGAGATTATTTTAAGGTTACAAATATTATGTTATTTCAAACAAGTAATAAGTAAATTCGCGAAGGTGAGAAGGTAAGCGAATCGAAGAAAATGAGTTTCGTCAAAAGTTATCATTTTGAGATAAAATACGGTCCGAGCTATAATACCCGGTATTTATGGACTAGTACCCTACAAGGTACCACATGACCATGATAGTAAGATGTTTAAAGTGTGTTAAAAGTGAGTAGTATTTTAAGTAATTTGAGATAATTCTTAATTATGTGGGTAATTAATTAATTATTATATTAGTGGGGGATTAACAAGTTATTAAGGACATGAGTGGATAATTTTGGATAAGCCACACCCCCCCCAACGTGGCAGCACACTAGCTAACATATAGGTGACTCTTACTCCTTTTAGCAAGGTGTCACATTTAAGGAAATTTGTTGGTTTAGAGTCATCTTGCAAGTAGGGCCTACCCCATAATAAGAATCTCTCAAAATTCACAAAGATAGGTAATGAAAAACGGGATTCCTTAAACAAGTAATGCCATACGAAATTGTGACCAAATTCACAAAAATGGAGATGTTTTACATCTACCAAGTAATGATCTTCAACTTCATGCGAAGTTATTATGCGGAATATTGATATGAGAATGGGCCAACGAGTAGTTAGTAGTCGATACAGGAAGAGCCTAGTTATTGCTAGATAAGAGGATACAGAAAAATCAATAGATCAAGATAAACAGTATGGACCCCAGCATGGGGAATTCGGTCTCGCAAATATGACATTGTGACCCTTGATATATTCAGATAGGAGTTGGGGTAGTTAAAGGTACCGTATGAATGTTACGGGAATAAAAAGAGAGTGCCACTGGGAAGACAGTCCAAATATCAGTTCAGAAGCAACCCTACAAGCACAAGGGCATGGAAGTAAGTACTACGGATAATTATAGGCAAGGAAGGACATCAAAAGGTCCGTCGAATATACAATGTAATAAGCTCACAGCTTTACAAGAGTCAGAGGATCCTCCCTAGATACTACAATGAAAGACTAGCTGAGGAAGTAAGGAAGAAGACTTCAACCTAAAATTAGTAAGTAGAAGACGAAATGGTCTTCTAATAGTAGTCTCACAACAACATTGTATGCACTCCATAAGAAAATGGCACCTACCATGGCTAATGAATGAGAAGTAAAATCAGAAGTGATATTCAAGATCATATGAGTTATATGGAATTCCAATGTGTGTGGGCACTAAGTTAAGCTAAGTATGCACGCAACAAGGGGGTAGAATCATAGCATCCTAGGAAGCTCAAATCTATTCAAGGACAAGAATGAAGCTTTGGAATCTCAAATAGAGCCTTTAACAAGATGTCAAGCTAAAGTGTTTCCAAATAAGGTCATTAGATATCAAGTGCAAGTAAAGAAGTTGTTAATTGGGAGGAAGAGCTTAAGAAAAGGATATGAGTTATAATATATGTGTTATAATTATTTTATGTCCCAAATTCATGTCCAAGAAGAGGTGGATTAGATCCCAAGAAACATCCTCTGAAGAAGGTCCAAATCAGGCCACCGTTGGACCAATTTGTCACCTAAAATGTGTCCAAACTTGCCTCCCATGAAGTCCTACATAAAGCCACGTTTTATAGCATAAATAAGACTTACTTGATGTCCAAGAAGGGTACAATAGTCGTGCTAGATGTTGAGTGCAAGTTGGTGCCTAGTTGCTTGCAAATTTCCTTCAAGATTTCTAGATTTTCATGATTCTATCCAATATTGGTTTGGGACATATTTCCATATATTAGGGGGCTATATTTATTTATTTCCTAGTTAGTTAAGGTTAGTTTTTCCTTTTCCTAAGATTGTTGGAAGTACTTTCCAAGAATGACTTAGTTTTTGCTTCCTAGTATTTTCCTTTTCCTAAATTAGTTGGACTTGTTGTCCAAAGTAGTTTAGGACTTTATTTCCTTATTTTTTTAGGTACAATTTCGTGACCCCTCTCTATATAAAGGGTGTCTTCTTTGTTTTTAGATTTGGATTATTATATACAACATCAATAAAAATTGTGAGATTTTTCTTGCACTCTTGTGTGTGGCTACTCTTGGATTTATTCTTCAACCTTCAAGACTTAACTTAAGGTGGTAAGATTAAATTATTTCGAAATCTTAGATCATTTCTAGGTATTCAAGAAAGGTGATAAGTTTAGGATTACTTTTGTTCTTGTTATTCTAAAGGGTCGGGTTTCACAATATATTTCTTGTTTTTAAGTCTCTACCAAAGGCGATTAGTTCTTTGTTAGCTAAATGTTGTTGTTAGGATTCAACTCCAAGAATAGACTTCTTGAATTCAAGAAACTCTTTCTTGAATTCAATCTATCTTTAATTTTCCATCTTTTTTGTTTCTTTATTTTTCTTTTAGCTTCCGCGTGTTTCTTGATTTTCTTTAGTAGTTCTCGGACCCCTATCATGCTGTTATCACAGAAAGACCAGAAAAAGTAATTGCTTACATTTGAAAAAAAATTTTGAGAAGGAACGAAAAGAATTATTCGATTAATGACCCAGAGTACGTTATGAACACACTTAAGAGTTCGGAGTCTTATACATGCAGCATATATGTTGATAATCATATAGATATAGAAGACTCTGGTATAAGTTAAAAGAAAGAATTGAGCCCAGGACATAGACAAAGGATTGAGTTGTTAGAGACGATGTGATATCTCGCTTGATGTTCCGGAATGGCATAAGGAAATCTATGATGCAAGCAAGTTGAAAGGTTGCAAGTAATATAAATAGATATGTGTAGGTCGCAAGCTATTGTATGGTGAAGCGATAATGTTCTAAAAGACATGAGTAAGGATAAGAAATGGTGAGTGAAAAAGTGGAAAGAATGGATAAGTCCTCCGGATTAAGCCCATGAAAACAAGAGAGATGATGATTTCTCTAAGTTATAGAAAGCACAGTATAGCCTGAATGAACTCAAAGGAGTCTAAGACTAGTAGTAGTTAGAAGAGATGGAATGCTGCCCTGGTAGTAGAATAGGGGTGTAATTGTGATAAATAAAGGATGATGTTTGGGCCTTCGATTGAGTAATGATTTGAAGGAAAAAAGAAGGGG